>PVIY010036130.1:0-17174 GCA_004026745.1 Myrmecophaga tridactyla
TAAACACTGCTCTAGGTTTTAGGTCCCTAATCTCAATAATAAAACTTGAGACTCCAAAGATTGAAAAATTAAAGCTGTCTGGACATATATGTCCAGCGAGGTATTAAGAATCTAGGTTTCAAGCTACTGCAGTTTATCTGGTGTTACTTGAAATTTACTCCTTTCCAATTGGGAGAAAAGTGCAAATGCTGAATAAGAAGAAAAAGAAAGAAAAAAAGGTATGTTCAGTTTCTTTGAGGAAATTAGAGCAAGCCTTAGTCGTTGTAACTTTTCTTTGCTTCCCAATAGTACCATCATCTCAATGAATCTTTTTTTGTGTGTGAATGATTCCTTTTTAGTGAATTTGTGTTTACAGAACAATCATGTATAAAATACAGGACTTCCATATACCACCACCCTATTATTAACACCTTTATTGGATATAGTACATTTGTTGCAATTGATGATAGCATATTTTTATAATTTATATGCTATCAACTACAGGCTATAGTTTAACTTAAGTATCACTGTGTAGTGTTGATCCATATTTTTAAAAAATTCTTAATTTTTTTATCATATATACAATCTGACATTTCCTCTTTTACCCACATTCAGAATTATATTTCATTGCTGTTAATTATGTTCACAATGTTGTACTACCATCACCACCATCTATTTCCAAAAGATTTCCGTCATTACAAATAGTAACCCTGTACTTTCAAACTTCCCATTCCCTATCTCTGCCCCATTCCCTGGTAACCTGTATTCTGGATTCTGTCACTATGCGCTTGCCTGTTTTAATTATTTCAAATTAGTGAATTCATACAATATTTGTCTTTTTGTCATCTAACTTATTTTACTCAGTATGATGTCTTCAAGGTTTATCCATGTTGTTGCATATATAAGACTTCATTCTGTTTTACAGCTGAATAAAATTCCATTGTATGTATATATGACATTTTGTTTATCCTTTGATCAGATATGGATGCTTGCATTGCTTCTGTCTTTTGGCAATTGTAAATAATATTACAGTGAGCACTGGTATGCGAATATCTGTTCGAGTCCTTGCTTTCAATTCTTTTGGATATATACCTGTAGAGGAATTACTGGGTTAAGTAGCAATTCTTTATCTCCAAACTGTCTTTCACAGAGGTTGCACCAGAAATAAATGAGCATTCCTATTTCTCTGCACTCTCGCCGAGACTTGATGTCTTCTGCTTTTGTTTTTTTTAAATAGAAGTCGTTCTAATGGGGTGAAATGGTATCTTATTTTGGTTTTGATTTGCATTTCCCTTATGGTAATTATGTTGAGGATCTTTCCATGTGCTTTCTGGCATTAGTGTATCTTTAGAGAGAGGTCTATTCAAGTCATTTACTCATTCTTAAATTGGGTTGTTCAGTCTTTCTGTTGTTCAGATAAAGGAATCTTTTATATTATTCTGGATATTAAATGGTCTTTGGAAATTTGTTTTCCAAATATTTTCTCCCCTTGTATGTGTGGTTGTTTTACTTTTATCATAAAGTTCTTTGAGATACAACAGTTTTTAATTTTGATGAGGTCCCATTTATCTATTTTTTTTTTCTTGTTTGTGCTTTGGGTGTAAATTCTAAGAAGCATTTCCTAACACAAAGTCCTAAAGATACTTTCTTATGTTTCTTTTACAAGTTAGATAAGTTATGACTCTTATAATTAAGTCTTTCATCCATTTTGAGTTGATTTTTGTATAAGGCGTGAGATAGAGACCCTCATTCATTTTTGGTAAATGGGGATTGAGTGTCCAAAGCACCATTTATTAAAGAGGTCATTCTAGCCCAGTTGAGTGGACTTTGACACCATCAAAAAAGCAGTGGACCATAAATGTGAAGATTGATTTCTGAATTCTCTACTCTGTTCATTGGTCTGTATGTCTGTCCTTGTGCAGGTACCATCTTTTTTCTTAACTGTGGATTGGTAATATGTTTTAAGATCGAGAGCTATGAGTCCTCCAACTTAATTCTTCTTTTATAAGATGGCTTTACCTATTTGAGGCCAGTTATCTTTCCATATAAATTTGATGGTTGGCATTTCCATTTCTGCAAAGAAGTTTGTTGGAATTTTATTGGGATTTCATTTAATCTGTAAATTGATTTTAGTAGGACTGACATCTTAATGATACTTAATCTTCCAATCTGTGAACACAGATGTCTCCTTTGATTTTGTTCAGCAGTGTTTTGGTAGTTTTCTGTGTTCAAGTCATTTATATCTTTGATTAAATTTTTCCTTAGATGTTGATTCTTTTAGTTGCTCTTGTGAATGTAATTCTTATCTTGATTTCTTCTTCTGATTGTTCATTGCTTGTATATAGAAACGTTACTGATTTTTGCATGGTTATATTGTACCAACCACTTTGCTAAGTTCATTTATTTACTCTAGGACCTTCATTATGGAGTTTTCAGGATTTTCTATTAATGGGTTCATATCATCTGCAAATAGAGAATGTTTTACTTCTTCCTTTCCACCTTTGATGCTGTTTATTTCTTTTTCTTGCCTAATTGTTTTGGCAACAACTTTCAATACTATGTTGACTAGCAGTGCCATTAGTGGGCATCCTTGTCTTCTTCCTCATCTTAGAGGGAAACCTTTCAGTTTGTCATCATTTAATAGGAGGTTAGCTGTGGGCTTTTCTTATATGTCCTTTATCGTGTTGAGGAGTTTTCCTTCTGTTTCTAGTCTTTAAAGTGTTTTGATCATGAAGGGGTCATGGATTTTGTTAAATGCCTTTTCTACATGAATTAAAATGATTATGAGTTATTTCTCCTTCATTCTATTAATGTGATGTATTACATTGATTGGTTTTCTTATGTTGAATCCATCTTGTACACCAGGAGTAAATCTCACTTCACCTTGGTGTATACTTATTTTAAAATGCTATTGGAGAACTCTGCCACTGAGCCACTGTGGCCCACCCCAAAACAAGGTCTTGTAGCCAACACAACAAGCAAACTCACTGCCCTCCCCCTCTCTATGTGGGACATGACTCCCAGGGGTGTGGACCTTCCTGGCAACGTGGGAAAGAAATCCTAGAATGAGCTGGGACTCAGCACCAAGGGATTGAGAAAACCTTCTCGACTGAAAGGGAAAAGAGATAAATGAGACAAAATAAAGTGTCAGTGGCTGAGAGATTCCAAACAGAGTCGAGAGGTTATCCTGAAGGTTTATTCTTATGCATTAAATAGATGTCACCTTTTCAGTTAAGGCATAACAGAGAGGCTCAGGGAACTGCCTGAAAATGTAGAACTGTGTTCCAGTAGCCATGTTTCTTGAACTTGATTGTATAATGATATAGCTTTTGCAGTGTGACTGTGTGATTGTGAAAACCTTGTGTCTGATGCTTCTTTTATCTACTTTATGGACCGATGAGTAAAACATATGGATTAAAAATAAATAAATAATAGGGGGAACAAATGTTAAAATAAATTTAGTAGATTGAAATACTTAGTGATCAGTGAAAAGGAAGGGTAAGGGATATGGCATGTATGAATTTTTTTCCATTTTCATTTTATTTCTTTTTCTGAATTGATACAAATGTTCTAAGAAATGATCATGATGATGAATATACAACTGTGATAAAAAATGTTCATGTTGTATATTTATTGGTCTTATTAATAAAAATAAAAAATGCTATTGGATTTGGTTTGCTAGTAGTTTTGGTGATTTTTGCATCTATATTCATAAGAGAGAGTAGGCTGTAGTTTTCTTTTCTTACAGTATCTTTATCCGGCTTTTGTATGAAAGCCATGCTGGCTCATAGTATGAATTAAGGTGTGTTCCTTCCTCTATAGTTTTTGGGAAGACTTTGAGCAGAATTGAAGTTATTTCTTCTTGGAGTGTTTGGCAGGTTGGAACAATAGCCTCCTTCAGAGCTAGTCCACTGGTAATCCAGTCTTTAATCAAAAGCTGTGATCAGTGATCTGGTGTCTCAGGGAAGGGAAGTTTTACATTCCTTTTTTTCACCAGCAAGTCAGCCAGAGGCTGGACCTTATGGCAGCCTGCTGCAAAATTGGCAGATGGGCACCAGTAACCACTCATGGAGAGAGCAGTCTATTTTCTTGACCATGATTTATCAGTCTCTTCCATCCACTCTTCCTTGGATGTTGTACGGTATTCTTCTGGCTGCTAGGGTTTCAAAATTGTTGTTCCAGGCAGTTCCTGCCTGTTTAATAGTTATTCTTATAGAAAGACTAAGTTTTGGAGCTCCCTACCCTAACATCTTCCCACAGTCCTGTCAATGTATCATTTTAATATATCATGTGGAAATTCAGTCTCCTAGAGACATTAGAATATAAATATTTTAAATGCTGAGGTTCTTCTATTTAGTCATTTTAGTCCCTTGATTTGTAAGTGGTCTATTTTATTTATGACATAGTAAACATATTTGTATGTTTTATAAGAATTTTTAGGTTCCATGCTTAAAAATTAGATTAGATCTGCTCTGCTGAAAGATTTTAAAGCTTAATAGAAGAAATCATTGTTATGAGTTTTTTGAGAAGTATTATGCAGTCTAATTCTTGATGGTAGTCAACCTTTAGTTGAGTGATTCCAAATTTCCATTGACTATTTTATATGTTTTATATAGCAGTGACTGTTTTTTATGTATGGTGACCCTAGTACTTAAAAGTTTACTTTATTGAGTTACCAGGTATTTAAACCTAAAATTCAAAAGACTTCTTACATCGTTTTTTTTACAACTCATGTGCTACTCATACAGCTATGGCTATACATAAATAAAAATGTTGATTCCAACAGACAATCACGTCAGCATGACTGTTGAATGAAATATTTATGATGTTAAAAATGTTTTTATTTTAATTTACAATAAGATTTGTTTTGCCTCGTGTGTGTAATCCGGAGTGTCATATAAGCTTTGTAGAGTTATCTTTCCTGGCATATAAATGATCATATAGTTTCATATTTGTCTTCATATGTTTGTGTAAATTCTCAAGGTGAAGATCTTGGGAGGGATTTACATAGATTTAGATATTACTTATGTTTTGAAAATCTCAGTCTACTGAAAGTATGTCTCTTTGCTTTTCCTCATGACCTATAAGCTGTTAATAGATTGTTTTCAAAATCTGGATTTATCATTTAAGTTTTAGAGTTAAGAAAAAACTATAAAAACATTAAAGTTTATTCTAGTGATTTGGGAAAATTATTCTGAAATTCTTAAACTCAGAATGGTTTAAATAACTTAAGAGAGGTTTAGCTTCTAATTTAAATATTATGCCTATTGGTTTTTAAGCATTATTTCCTCTTCACGCTGGTTGGGCATGGTTTCTTGCCAGTAGCTGCTGTTACTTTCATGTGAAAGAATCTTCAGTGACTTAATACTCTAGATTATTCTCCAGTGCTTACTCATTCCTGTCTCTGAATGGAGTAACTTGTATGTTAGCAAGTAGTAAAGAACTGAGCAATCACAGTTCAGGACTATTTCCTTCCTTCTCCAGAAAGTTATTCTCCTCTCGGAAGTGTACTTCTTGCTCTCCTCCGGCATGCCCTTGACTCTAATGGGCGGTGCTCTGCACCCAAGCGAGAAAATCACATGGCATGTGACTAATTTATAATGAGGGTAAATTGAATTCTAGATTTCAGAATAGGAAAACTGACTTATGTCTATAAATTACATTTTTGAGTTTTAGCTCTGTTATATATTTATATGCACACACCATATACATTCTTTATCAATGTATTTATATATTTATTATATATATGTATAGGTATATATTTTTTCATGTTTATGGGGTATATTTATGAGTGTATATTTATGAGGAAAATATTGTCACGGATGCCTTTGCTGCAATTTCAGTCAAATCTAAAGTAATAAAGTAAAGCATCAGATTTCCCTTGAACAGTCTGGTATTTAAGGTGCTAGGAAATCATCATTCCCATCCTAACAAGAAAAATGTTAAACAATCTGAAAACAACTCTTCTTAGAGCCTAAGAATTGAGGTAACAGGGTCAACCACTACCTTCAAAACAGAAGATAGGCAGATAAACAGAAACACATCTTACTTGGAGTAAAAGCCCAGGAACGGAAGCTGCCACTAGAGCTAAGACTACTAGGAATATTTTAACTGTAATTGGCAAATTCATGTTGACTAGCTTGAGAGTTAGAGACTTTAGGGAAAGAGGGCCCAGTTTTAGGGTAGTCACCAAACTTTCTTCAGTTTTACCTTGTAGAACCCTACCAAGTTTACACTTGTGAAAATTAGAGAAAAATCCCTTCATACTTTCATCAGGGTGAGGGGAAAACTAACCATTTAGAGTACATCCAGAGCAGTCTGTTCTTAGAAAAAGGGCTGCCCTCATGTTCTAGTTTGCATGCTGCAGGAATGCAATATACCAGAAACAGAATGGCTTTTACAAAAGGGAATTTGTTAAGTTGCAAGTTTACAGTTCTAAGACCGTGAAAATGTCCAAACTAAGGCAAAGCTATAAAAATGTCCAAATTAAGGCACCAAGAGGTTACCTTTACTCAAGAAAGGCCGATGGGGTGGGCCACGGTGGCTCAGCAGGTAAGGACGCTTGCCTGCTGTGCCCAAGGACCCAGGTTCGATTCCTGGTGCCTGCCCATGTAAAAAAAAGAAAGGCCGATGAACTTTGGGGGTTCTCTCTCAGCAGGAAGGGCCCATAGCAAAGTCTGGTAACTTTCTTTCTCAGCTTCTTGTTTCATGAAGATCCCTCAGGGGCATTTTCCTTCTTCATCTCCAAAGGTCTCTGGCTGTATGGGCTACAGGGTTCTGGTTGCTCTCGTGGCTCTTAAAGCTTTTTCCAAAATGGTTCCTTCTTAAAGGGCTTCTGTAAGCAACCCCACCTTGAATGAGTAGAGACACATCACCATGGAAACCATCTAATCAAACCCACAATTGGATGGGTCACATCTGCATGGAAACAATCAAAAAGCTCCCACCCAGCAATACTGAGTGAGGATTAAAGGACATGGCTTTTCTGGGGCACAAAATAGCTTCAAACCAGCACACCTCAAAAGAAATTATTTTATCAGAGTCTGATTCTGTTTTATAGATCCTAAAGTATGTTGTAGAAGGGTATTACTGACTTCAGACCCTTCTGGCCTTCAATGTAGAAGAAGACACATACTTAATTTCTGCCCCCTCTAGCCTTTCTGTCTCACCTAAGAGAGGGGAAAGCTGAGAAGCCCTAATGAAGACACATCCCGGGGGCAGAGTCACACTGAAAGACTGAGAACAAATGATAGGTTTGTAGAATAATTTCTCTCCTTCCTCCCACACCTTATCATGACACACTGGCATACCTTGTTTTATTTTTTTGCTTAATTGTGCTTTGTAAATATTGCGTTTTTTACAAATTGAATGTTTGTAAGCAACCCTGTGTTGAGTAAGTCTTGCTCGTTTTAACATGTCACATGTTAATAAAGGTATGTATATTGTTTTCTTAGACATAATTTATTCTACTGCACACTTAATAGACTAAAGTGTACTATAAATGTAATTTTATAGCACTTGGAAATAAAAAATATGACTTGCTTTATTGTGATTTTGCTTTATTTGATGGTATGGAACTAATTCACAATATCTCTGAGGTATACCTCTGCTTAGGGATCCAGAATAACAATTAGATTACAATGAAAAGAATGACAAGACTCAGTAGTTACTCAAGAAATCTCTAGGAAAACTCAAGGAGACAAAAACAAGAGCAAAAAGAGGAGGCAAAAACAAGGGCCACAAAGTCGATTTTAGCCTCTGACTCCTACAGCTACAGCAAACAATAAACACAGCATAACACTAGTCAGATAAACATAAAACCTCACATTAAAGGCCTATTTATCTCTGTTCCTTTTACCCAATATATTGTATCCAGCTTTCAACAAAAATTAAAAGGCATACTATAAGCAAAGCAAAATAAACCATAGTCTTCACAGACAGAGCAAGCCTGAGAACTAGACTCAGATATGGCAGAGATGTTGCAATGATTAGACCAGAAATTTAAAATAACTGTGATTAATATTGTGAAAGATGATAAACTGAACTATGTGAAAGAACAGGTAGGTAATGCTAGGAGAGAGTTGGACACTCTAGGAACGAGTCAAAAGGAAATATGATTTATAGAAATGAAGAATGCTTTGATACATTCATTAGTTGATTGAATGTATCCACTCTAGAGAAGAGTGAGTAAGCTTGAAGCTAATGTCAGTAGAAACTTCCAAAATTGAAATGTAAAGAGAAAAAAGAGTGAAAAAGATGAAACAGAATGTATAGGCACTGTGGGACAATTATTAAATGTATAATATGTATCTTAGGGGACTATCAGAAGGAGAAGAACAAGAGAAAGAGAATAAATATTTGAATAAATAATGACTGACAGTTTTTCCAAAATTAGTGACAGACAATTATTAGCCACTGATCAAGGAGGGCCAGAATACACACCATGGAGGATAGATACTACAAAAACAAAAAGAAAACAAACAAAAACTACACTTCATCCTGTCATATTCAAACTGAAGAAAATCAAAGGCAGACAGAAAACATTGAAAGGAACCAGAGGGGAGAATGCCTTCCCCAGAGGGAACAGTGATAGGAATAGTATCAGGCTTCTCTTCAGAAACCATGAAAGCAAGAAGAAAATGGAGTGACATATTTCAAGTGTTGCAATAAAGAAACCACCTACTTAGCATTCTGTCTCCACTGAAATTATTTTTCTGAAGTCAAGGAGTAATAAAGACTCTCTTAGACACACAAGAATTGAAAATTCGTGTTGTCTGTATACCTGCTGTGCAAGAAATTTTAAAAGTTCTTCAGAGAAAAGGAAAATGATATAGTCAGAAACTGGGGTCTACAGTCTTTCCAAGAAAGGAGGAGTGATTGAGAAGCAGAAAATCAAAGTAAAATAAAGTTGTTTTTTTTTTTTTCCCACATAGGCAGGCACCAGGAACCAAACCCGGGTCTTCAGCATGGCAGGCTAGAACTTTGCCACTGAGCCACCATTTCCTGCCCATAAAGTTTTAAAAAAAATTTTTTTCTTCGTTCTTGGCAAGAAGGCAGCCATATATATTTAAGGTACTGAAAGAGAAAAACTGCCAGACAGAAAGTCTTTATCTGATAAAACTGTCCTTCAAAAATGAGCGAAAGTTAAAATATTCAAAGATAAACAGAAATTGTGAAAGTTGTTAACAACAGACTGCTCTACCAGAATAACTAAAGGGAGTTTTTCAGGTTGAAAGGAAAAATATAGGAGAGAGTAGTTTGAAGTGGTGTAAAGAAATGAAGATCTTCCTGAAGGGTAGGTAAAAGAGTAAAATTAAAATCCAATAGTTATTGTGTCCTCAATATAAACTCATCTCTTTAATTCCTGAGTCAACACAATTGACAAGAAAAAAGCATATTTGTTGATAATGGGTATGAAATATGGAGGTAAAGAGGGACAAAGGTAATATAAATAGGAGGAATAGAGGGATATAGGAGCAAATAATATGATGTATCTGACATCTTTTTTTCATTTGTTTCTATATGTTTCAAATATTTTCTTTGTGGTTACCCTGGGGTTTATATAACATATACTTGTAATCAATCTTTTGAGTTCTTTTATTTCTTCTAGAGTTATTGTACATTTGCTTGTTTGTTTCTAGGAATGTTTCTGTTTCATACAGCTTGTCTAATTTGTTGGCATACCATTGTTCTTGATATCCTCTTATGATCCTTTTTCCTTCTGTGGGGTTATTAGTAATGTTCCCCTCTCTCATTCCTGAACTGATTTGAGTCTTCTCTCATTTTTTTCTTTGTCAGTCTACCTAAGGATTTGCCAATATCATTGGTCTTTTCAAAGAACCGACTTTTAGTTTGGTTAATGCTCTCTATTGTTTTGTTTTTTAATTCTCAATTTCATTGTTTCCCTCTAATCTCTGTTATTTCTTTCTTATGCTTGTCTGAGTTTAGTTTGCTGTTCTTTTTCTAGTTCTTCCAAGTGGGCAGTTACATCTTTGATTTTAATTCTTTCTTCTTTTTTCATATAAGCATTAGATCTATACATTTTCCTCTCAACACTGCCTTTGCTGCATCCCATTAACTTTGATATGTTGTGTCTTTCTTTTCATTCGTCTCAGTATATTTACTGATGTACCTTGCAATTTCTTCTTTTTTCCACTGACTGGTAAAGATTGTGTTATTTAACTTCCACATATGTGTAGATTTCCTCTGCCTGTTATTGATTTCCTGCTTCATTCCATAATGAAGATGCTTTTTATAATTTCAATCTTTTAAAATGTATTGAGTCTTGTTGACCATGTGGCCTATCCTGAAGAATGATTCATGTGCACTTGAGAAGAATATCCATCCTGCTGTTTGTGGGTACAATGTTCCATATATGTCTGTTAGGTCTAGCTCATTAATCATATAATTCAGGTTATCTGTTTCCTTACTGAACTTCTGTCTAGATGTTCTATGTATTAATAAGTTTATTTGAAGACTCCAGCTATTTTTGTAGAGGTGTCTCGCTCTTCCTTCAGTTTTGCCAGTGTTTGCCTCATGTGTTTTGGGCACCATAGTTAGGTGCATAAATATTTATGATTTTTTATTTCTACTTTATGGATTATTCCTTTACTAATATATAGTGTGCTTCTTTGTTTCTAGTAATAGCTATTGACTTAAAGTCTTATTTTTTCCAAGGTTAGTATAGCTACCCCAGCTCATTGTAGTTTACTATTTGAATAAATTTTCTATCCTTTCATTTTCAATTTGTGTCTTTGCATCTAAGATGAGTATCTTGTAAACAACATATTTAGTTGGATTGTGTTTTGTCTATTCTGTCAATCTGTTTCTTTTGATTGAAGAGTTTAATCATTTAACATTCAGTTGTATTACTGTGAAGGCAGTATTTGCTTCAGCCATTTTGTCCTTTGATTTTTATAGGTCATTTCTATTTTTGTTCCTTCTCTTTTCCATTACTACAGGGCAGGCCGTGGTGGCTCAGCAGGCAGAGTTCTCGCCTGCCATGCTGGAGACCTGGGTTTGATTCCCGGTGCCTGCCCATGCCAAAAAAAAAAAAATTCCATTTTACAACCTCCTTTACTGTATAGTTGCTCTTTTGTGATGTACCTGATTTTATCTCTTTTTCATTTGTTTCTATTGATTTTTTGTAAGGCTGCCTAGGACCATTCAACTGGGAAAGAATAGTCTCTCGAATAGTGCTGCAAGAATTAGATATCTATATGCAAAAGAACGAATTAGGACCCCTATCTCACAACATATACAAAAATTAATCCAATGTTAATAGAAACCTAAATAGAAAAACCAGGATTATGAATTTTCTAGGAGAAAATTTAGGGAACCGTATTCAAGGTCTTCTGTTAGGCAATGGTATCTTATACTTTACGTACAAAGCACAAGCAACAAATGAAAAAATAGATAAACAGGATCCTCTTTAAAATTACAAATTTTTGTGTCTCAAAGGAGAAATATCTCATGAAACTGAAAAGTCAGTATACTTAATGGGACAAAGTACTTGAAAACCATGCATCTGAAAGGGATTAATATCCAGAATATATAAAGAAATCCTATGAAAATATATGAAGAAAGCCGATTAAAAATGGACAAAAGAGTTGAATAAACATTTCTCCAGAGAGAATATATAAATGCCTAAAAAATATGTGAAGAGATGCTCAACATTATTAGCTGTTAGGGAAATGCAAATCAAAACCACAATAAGATACCATTTCATATGCAATAGTAGAATGGCTACTATTAAAAAAATCTGCAAGTTTTGGAGAGGAAGTTGAGAAATAGGAACACTCATTCATTGCTGGTTGGAATGTAAATTGGTGCAGCCACTGAGGAAAAGAGTTTGACAGTTGCTCAGGTAGCTAAGTATAAAATTACTATATGGTCCAGTAATCCCTCTACTAGGTGTATCCCAAAGAATTAAGAGCAGGGACTTGAAAAGATATTTACACAGTGCTGTTCATATTCAAAATTGCCAAAGTATTGACACAACCCACATGTCTGGTAAGTGATGAATGGATAATTAAAAGTGTTTTATATGTAAAATGGAATTTTATTCAGCTTAAAGAGGAATGATTAATGCGGGAACATGGATGAACCTTAAAGACATTATACTGAGTGAAATAAGCCAAACACAGAAAGAACAAATTTTGTATGATGTCTCTGATATGAAATAATCAATAGAAGCAAGCTGATAGTTTAGAATGTAGAATATAGGTTACGTGGGGCTGGCTTGGGGTAAAGAATGGAAATTTTAGTAATGGATGATCATGAATGTATCACATATGGTGAATATATTTAACAGCATTGAATTATATATATGAATGTAGTTAAAAGTATAAATTTTAGATCTTTTATATATGTTGTAGAATAAATATTAAAAGATAAAACATGGGACTATATAACACAGTGAGCTCTATTGTAAACAATGGACTTTATATAGTTTATAGTACAGGTATAATGTGATGTGTCCACAGTAGGAAGGTATATGGGGGTGCTGTATTTTTTTACATGATTTTTCTATAAACCTACAACTTCTCTAATGAAAAAATACTTTTAAATTTCCTCATTCTTAACAGATCTAATAGACAAGTTTTTTTCAAAATAATAATAGCAACGATATGTTTATAGCTTATGGATAAGTTAAATGAATGACACCAATGTTATATGGCACAGGAGGGAGACATTGGGAATTCTGGTATAAATGATCTGTACTGCCAGTGAAATAGAATAGTGTTATTTGAAATTTGGCTTATATTAGGTATAAATGTATATTACCAAGTTTAGGGCAACTACTGAAATACTTTTTAAAAATGTATAGTTGATATGTGAAAGGAGGAGAGAAATTATTCAGAAAAACTTGAAATGTGCAGTAGAAGCCAAAGATGGTGGAAAAACAGTGGAAGTCCAAAACGAAAAATTAAAAAAAAGAAGAAAAGAAAGAATTAAGAGAAGGAATAGAATCAATTAAAAATGTGGTATATTCATTTCCTTTTATCAATTATCACTTTAAATGTGAATGGACTAAATACTACAATTAAATGACAGAGATTGCTGGAGTGAATTAAAAATAAGAACCAAGTATATATTGCTTACAAGAAATCACCTTTATATATATAGACACAAATAGATTAAAAGTAATGGAGAAAGATATACTGTGCTGACCCTAGTCAAAAGAAACTTGCAGTAGCTACATTAATTTCAAACAAAGTGGATTTCCCAGTAAAGAAAATTGTCAAAGACAAAGACGAACATTGCATAGTAATAAGGCAGTTAATTCTCCAGGAAAACATAATTTCAGTTGTGTACATGTCTAACAGAACATCAAAATCCATGAGGCAAAAGCAGATAGAACTGCAAGGAGAAATAGATCCACTATTGCAGTTGGAGACTTCGGCTCCCTTCTGTTAGTAATTGACAATTGTCAGTAATTGACAGATCCAGCATGCAGAAAATCTGTAAGGGTACAGTTAAACAACATAGCACCATCAGCCAATTGGGTGTAATTGCTATTTATAGAATACTTCATGCCATAACAGCAGGATACACATTCTTCTTAAGCTTACATGGAACATTCACCAATATAGACTGCATCCTAGTCCATAAAATATACCTCAATGAATTTAAAGTATTAGAAATCATATCAAATATACTCTTCGCCCACAATGGAATCAAACTAGAAATCAGTAACCAAAATACAGATGGAAAATTCCAAAGTATTTGAAAATTTTAACAATATGCATCTAAACAGTACATGGGGCAAAGAAGATATCCCAAGGATAATTAAATATATTTTGAACTAAGTGAAAATTAAAATACAACTTATCAACATATGTAGAATTCAACAAAAGAAGTGCTTAGAGGCTAATGTATAGCATTGATTGCATATATTAGAAAAGAAAAAAGATTTTAACGTATACTCTAAGCTTCCAAGATCTTAGGAAACTAGGAAAAGAAAAGCAAATTAAATTCAAAGTGAGCAGAAGAAAAATAATAATTAAAATTAGAGTAGAAATCAGTGAATTTAAAACAGTGAAACAATAGAGGAAAGCAATGAAACCAAAGCTCATTCTTAGAAAGGAGTAATAAAATTTATAAGGCTGTAACAAGAATAGCCAAGGAGAAGGAAAGAGGAAAAAAGCACACTTATGATATTATATCATACATTAAAGAACAATCCATTGTTGCTTAATTGACATGAATGAGGCACCATCACTACTAAAAGGACTTTCATTACCATGGACACTAAAGGATAATAAAAGAATATTATGAACAACTCTATGCACACAAAGTTGATAACTTACGTTAAATGGACAAATTTCTTGAAAGACTCAATCTACCATAACTTACATGGAAGAAACAGAAATTTAGAATAGGCCTATATTTATTTAAGAAATTGAATCTGTATTTTGGTTACTGATTTCAATATATTTCACTGGCAGTACAGATCATTTATAACAGAATTCCCAGTATCTCCTTCCTGTGCCATATGACATTGGTGTCATTCATTTAACTTATCCATAAGCTATAAACATATCGTTGCTATTATTTTGAAAAAACTTGTCTGCTAGATCTGTTAAGAATGAGGAAATTTAAACGTATTTTTTTCATTAGAGAAGTTGTAGGTTTATAGAAAAATCATGTAAAAAATACTGCACCCCCATGTACCTTCCTACTGTGGACACATCACATTATACCTGTACTATAAACTATATAAAGTCCATTGTTTACACTAGGGCTTACTGTGTTATATAGTCCCATGTTTTATCTTTTAACATTTATTCTACAATGTATATAAAAGATCTAAAATTTATACTTTTAACTACATTCATATATATAATTCAGTGCTGTTAAATATAGTCACCTATGTGATACATTCATGATCATCCATTATCAAAAGGGAAATCTCCAGGTGCAGGTGGTTTCACAGACATTTAAAGAAGAAATGATACAAGCTTTTGGAGGAAACAGAAACAGAGGGAACACTTCCTAACTCATTTTATGAGACTAAAGTTACCAAAAAATCAAAATCAGATAAAAACTATATTATAAGGAAAGAGAATTATAGGCCAATATTTCTTATGAACATAGATACAAAAGTTCTCAACCAAACATTGTCAAATGGAATCCAACAACTTATAAAGAGAATTACACACCATCGCCGAGGTTGATTTATTCCAATTATTGGAAAAATCAATCAGTGTAACCCATTACACCAACAGGCTAAAGAGAAAATCGTTCTCATATTAGTAGATGTAGAAAAAATTTCACAAAATTTAAAAAACATTCATGGTAAACAGCTCAGCAAACTGAGAATAAGGGATAACTTGCTCAAATTGATAAAGAACGTTTAGAATAAACCTTCGACCAATATCGTACTTAATGATGGTGAACTTGATCATTTCCCTCTATGATCAAGAATAAGACACATATATTCCTCCCTCTTGTCATTTCTATTCAACTACATAGTGGAAGTCCTAGTTAATGCAGTAAGACAACAAAAGGAAATCAAAAGTATATATATTAGAAAGGTAGAAGTATAACTGTTTAAAGATGATAGATATTATTATGATTGTTGATGTAGAAAATACTAAAGAATTTACCAAAAAATAATCCCAGAACTAATATAGCAAAGTTCTAGGATACAACGTACCTGCACAAAAGACTGTTGCTTTCTTATATACTAGCAATGAACAATTGGAATTGGAAATAAAAACGCAACACGTTTACACTCACACCAAAAATATGAAATACATAGTATAACTATAAAAATGTATCTGTAAGCTCTGTATGAAGAAAACTGTAAAACCTTGATGAAAAAATCAAAAGGAGTCTAAATAAAATGGAGCAATAGTCTGTGTTAATGGATAGGAAGAATCAATATTTTTAAGATGTCAGTTCTCCCAAACTTGATATTTTGATTCATTACAATTCCAATCAAAATCCTAGCACATTATTTTGTGAGTGCCAACAAAATTGTTCTAAAGTGTTTATGGAAAGACAAAAGACCCAGAATAACCAGCACAATATTGAAGAAGAACAAAGTTGGAAAACACATACTACCCAACTTCAAGGCTTCTTATAAAGCTACAGTGAAGACAGTATGTTATTGGTGAAAGACAAGACAAATGTGACAGTTGCATGGAATAGAGAATCCAGAAATATATCTGCACAGATTTTTTAGCAAAGGAAGAAAAGGCAGTTCAATGAAGAATTGAGGGTCTTTTCAACAAATGGTGCCAGAACAACTCGACACCCACATGCAAAAGAATTAATCTAGACACCATCCATATAAATTTCACAAACTTTAACACAAAAGAAATCATAGACATAAAATGCAAAAATCCAAAATTTGTAGGAGATAACACAGGAGAAAAATCTAACCTTAGATTTAGATACAACCACAAAAGTGTGACCCATGAAATAAAAAATGATAATTTGGACTTCATTAAAATTAAAAACACTGCTCTTTGGAGGTCAGTGTAAAGAGAATTAAACAAGCCACAGTCTGGCAGAAAACACCTTCAAAACCTGTATCCACAAATGACTTGCATCCAAAATATACAAAGAATTCTTAAAATTCTTTAATAAGAAAACCAACAAATCATGAGCTATCAAGCCATGAAAAGACTTGAAGAAAACTTAATTGCCCACTGATAGGGGAAAAAGTCTGAAAAGTACTGTATGGTTCACCTATATGACCTTCTGGAAGAGACTTTTGAGACAATAGAAAGACCAATGGTTGCTACAGGTTCGAGGAGTGCAGTGGATGGATGAGTAATAGGATCGTAGTTCATTGTGAGAGCAGTGGAACTATTCTGTATGTTAATGTAATGGTAGATGCATGGCATAGTGCATTTGCCAAAAGCCATGGAACTATACAACACAGAGTGAATCATGGTGTGACCTATAGATATTAGTTACTACTTGTTCTAGTTTGCTAGCTGCCGGAATGCAATACACCAGAGACGGATTGGCTTTTAATAAAAGGGGATTTATTTTGTTGGTTCTTCAGAGGAAAGGCAGCTAACTTTCCACTGAGGCTCTTCCTTACGTGGAAGGCACAGGATGGTCTCTGCTGGTCTTCTCTCCAGGCCCTTGGGCTCCAACAACTTTCCCTTAGCCATCCAAAACACCGTTCAAACATATCTGGTATTTGCAAATCGCAGCAGCACCCCACTCTCCGG
>PVIY010036131.1:0-25713 GCA_004026745.1 Myrmecophaga tridactyla
GAGACTGCTCATCATGTTGGCTGGAGAGAGAGGCCACATCTGAGTAACAAAAGAGGCCCTCCTGGGGGTGACTCTTAGGCCTAAATTTTAAGTAGACTTGACCTATCCTTTGTGGGGTTAAGTTTCATATGAACAAGCCCCAAGACTGGGGGCTCAGCTTATAGCTTTGGTTGTCCACACTGCTTGTGAGAATATCAAAGTTGCTTTAGTTTTTGATTGACTTTACTCATAGGGCATGCTAGTACAAAGGGACACTAGGGTTGCTCTCCTGTATTCCAGGCAAAACTTTCTGTTGTGCAGTAGCATTGCTATTGCCACCTGATAGTCAAGACCAAACACCCCAGCCAGCCCAATAATTCCCTTATTTGCTGTTGATTCAAGACAGGAGGGTCCCAAAGCTACCAGATGACAGTCTGAGCTTCCAGTTCAATGGAATCATTGCAGTATCACTGGCTGCAAGTGTTTCCCCTTTTGGAACTAAGGCATGTACACCAGCAGAGCTTAAAGTTGCAGGTACAGGAAGCAATTTTTTTTCTAGTGGATCATTAGGGATAACAGAGAGTGGTGCCACTCCCATTTCTACTTCCTGATTCCTGGACCTGTAAACCCTAGTTAAGAGAGAAACAGCACTTTTAAGCAGCTGCTGATTAGAGCACATGCAGCCTCCTGAGGAACACTGCCCCACCTATGCAAGGTATTGCTATCCAGTTGGCACAATAATTGAGTCTTCAGAAGGCCATTATGCAGTTCTATCAATCCAGCTGCTTTGGATGATGGAAACATGGTAAAACTAGTGAATTTTATGAGCATGTACCTATTCCCATAATTAATTTTACATAAAATTTGCTCCTTGATCAGAAGCAATGCACCATATTGGTGGATAAGGCATTCTGTAAGCCCATGGCTGGTAATGATAACAGAAGCATTGTGTGCAGGTAAGGCAATCTCATGCCTTTGATGAAAGTGTGCAATCTAATCAACTTGCCACCAGGTAGCAAGCTGATCACCTCTGGAAAGGGTGTCATATGCGGCCTCATGTTAATATCTGCTGATGGCAAATTGGGGACTCAACAGTGTCTGTAGTCAAGTCAGCTTTAGTGAGAAGTGAAGGTTACTAACACCATGTATAACTTCCATCATTATCTCATGAGCACTTGTTTCACAAGTCCATCGGGGAATAACAAGAGTAACTAGACAGAGGAGCCAGCTGGTATCCAGATAATGTCTCATACTAATGGCTTGATCATTACCTTCTCACCCTGATGAAGTCCCACTCTCATAAGCATTTACATAAGACACAAAATATCTTCATTTTTCCAAGCTCAGAAAGGTCTATACTATACTTCATCTCTGGGCCTAGTTATCAACAATTTTCAATCATGTTCCTTCAAAGTGCCTGACCATCTATATTTTATCTGTATTGTTTCAGTGGAAGTATAATTCTAGTCCTTGTGACTTGATCTTGAGTAGATACATTCAACTTCACATTCAACACTAAAGGAATAAGTATGTCGTGGTAAATTAGTAGGATACTTTTGTAGTTTTTCTTAAACAAGATTGTACACAGTTACAGTATATTCCATATATTCAATAAACATTATCTTAAAACTTGGCTACATTAAAATGAGTAATTTTCAAACACATAATATTAAGAAATAACTTAATACTTATAAATAAATCTGTGTTTTCCCTATCCTGCCTGGTGTGTGGGGGTCCTGATCTGAAAAGGATTTTTATTTTTCTCTTTTTGTGGCTGTGTTTCCATGGCTTGACTACTCTTTGGATACAGCTGCAGGGCTTCTCAGGATCCAACTGCCCCAGGAATGTGCAAAATTAAGCTTGCCTGAGACTTTTTCTGGAGCCTGTGCCTTCCCCAGGAGAGGGTTGGGGCCCAGCTCAGGTGGAATCCTTCCCTCAAGGAATTCAGACCCCAGGGTCTGGAAAAGTGAAGCCATTAAAACCAACCTACAACATCTCCTCTATCTCAATCACACCCCCAGCAGGGAGAGTCTGCTGAACTTAAAGGTGTTGCATCACCTTATGCTAGTGGGACCTGCAGTCAGACAAGCACCACATGCCAGGCAGGATAGGAAAAACACAGAGTCCAGAGGCTTCCTAGGAAAGTCTTTCAACCTGGTGGGTCTCACTCACAGGGAAAACTTATGTAGGTGACACTTCCTCCTGTTGGAAGGCCAGTTTGGTCTAGGAAAATCTGGCTGAGGTCTATAATACCTAACTATACCCTTGTAAGGGGAAGGAAAAAAGTAAAATAGAGGCAGGGCAAGAAACAGGAAAACAAGAACTGAAGAATTCTAATCTGTTAAACAAAATCTAAGCTAGAGGTTTAGAATAAACTGAACTGACAGTCAAAGAACAGATAGACAACAAAGTCATCTGGCTAGAAAATCCTAGGTTAAAAAAAAGAGAAAACAATTGCCAGAATAAACTAATTAAAGAAATTAAATGCCTAGATGCCAGCAAAAAAATAACAAATCATACTAGGAAAATTGAAGATATGGCCCAGTCAAAGGAACAAACCAACAATTCAAATGAGATACAGAAATTGAAACAATTAATTCAGAATGTTCAAACAGACATGGAAAACCTCATCAAAAATCAAAATCAATGAATTGAGGGAAGATACAAGGAAGGCAAAGAAAAATCAAGAAGAAGAAATCAAAAGTCTGAAAAAGCAAATCACAGAACTTATGGGGATGAAAGGCACAGTAGAAGAGATAAAAAAAAACAATGGAAACTTATAATGTTAGATTTCAAGAAGCAGAATATAGGATTAGTGAGCCAAAGGATGGGACATCTGAAATCCAACAAGCAAAAGAAAATATAGAGAAAAGAATGGGAAAATATGAGCAGGGACTCAGGAAATATAATGACAACATGAAGCACATGAGTATACATGTTCTGGGTGTCTCAAAAGGAGAAGAGAAGGGAAAAGGAGGAGGAAAAGCTAATGAAGGAAATTAACACTGAAAATTTCTCAACTTTTATGAAAGACTTAAAATTACAGATCCAAGAAGTGCAGCATACTCCAAACAGAATAGATCCAAATAGACATATTCCCAAATACGTACTAATCAGAATGTCAGATGTCAAAGAGAAAGGGAGAATCTTGAAAGCAGGAAGAGAAAAACAATCCATCACATGCAAGAGAAGCCCAACAAGACTATGCATAGATTTCTCCATACTATGCATATGGTATGATATAATTGAATTTGAGTTACCTAAAAGAGAAAAACTTTCAACCAAGAATTCTATATCCAGCAAAATTGTCCTTCAAAAATGAGGGGGAAATTAAAATATTTTCAGACAAAAATATCACTCAGAGAATTTGTGACCAAGAGACTGGCTCTGCAAGAAATATTAAAGGGAGCACTAGAGACAATAGGAAAACACAGGAGAGAGAGGTGTGGAAAAGAGTGTAGAAATGAAGACTATCAGTAAAGGTAAGAAGGAGAAAAATTAGATATGACATATAATGTCCAAAAGGCAAAATGGTAGAAGAATGTATTGCCCTTACAGTAATAACACTGAATGTTAATGGATTAAACTCCCCAATCAAAGACATAGACTGGCAGAATTGATTAAAAAACCAGACTCATCTATATGCTGTCTACAGGAGACACATCTTAGACCCAAAGAAAAACATAGGTTGAAAGTGAAAGGTTGGGAAAAGATATTACATGCAAACAACAATCAGAAAAGAGCAGGGATAGCTATACTCATATTCAACAAATTAGACTTCAAATGTAAAACAATTAAGAGACAAAGAAGGATTCTATGTATTAATAAAGGAAAGAATTCAACAAGAAGAGATAACCATCATAAATATTTATGCACTGAGTCAGAGTGCTCGAAAATACACGAGGCAAACACTGAAAAGAGAAATAGACATATCCACCATAATAGCTAGAGACCTCAATTTCCTGCTCTCATCAATGGACAGAACATCTAGACAGAGGATCAATAAAGAAATAGAAAATTTGACTAATACAATAAATGCACTACACTTAACAGACATTAATAATAATAGAACATTACACCCCTTAACACCAGGATACACTTTTTCCACAAGTGCTCATGGATCATTCCCAAGGATAGACCATATGCAGGGTCACAAAGCAAGTCTCAATAAATTTAAAGGGATTGAAATGATACAAAACACTTTCTCAGATCATAAAGGAATGAAATTGGAAATCAATACTAGGCAGAGGGCCAGAAAATTCACAAATATATGTAGGCTCAACAACACACTCTTAAACAACCCATGGGTCAAGGAAGAAATAAGAAATAAGTAAACATCTTGAGGCAAATGAAAATGAAAACACAACATATCAACATTTATGAGATGCAGCAAAAGCAGTGCTAAGAGGGAAATTTATTGCCCCAAATGCTTACATCAAAAAAGAAGAAAGAGCAAAAATTGGGGAATTAACTATCCACTTGGAAGAACTAGAGAAAGAACAACAAACTAACTCCAAAGCTAGCAAAAGGAAAGTAATAACAATGATTACAGCAGGAATAAATGAAATTGAGAACATGAAAATGATTGAGAAAATCAACAAAACTAGAACTGGTTGGATGAGAAAATCAATAAGATCAATGGACACTTAGTGAGGCTGACAAAAAGAAGAGAGAGGATGCAAATAAATAAAATCAGAAATGGAAGACAAGACATAACCACAGGCCCTGCAGAAATAAAGGTGGCAATGAAAGGATATTATGAACAACCTTATGCTAATAAACTGACAGTGTAGATGAAATGGACAACTTAGTAGATGGGCATGAACAACCAACAATGTGTCAAGAAGAAATAGATGACCTCAACAAACAAATCACAAGTAAAGAAGTTGAATTAGTCATTAAGAAGCTTCCAAAAGAGAAAAGTCCAGTACCAGATGGCTTCACATGTGAATTCTATCAAACATTCCAGTAGAATTAGTACCGATTCTGCTCAAACTCTTCAAAAAAATTGAAGGGAGGGAAGGCTACTTAGTTCATTCTATGAAGCCAAGATCACTCTCATACCAAAGCCAGACAAAGATACCACAAGAGAAGAAATTACATACCAATATCTCTAGTGAATATAGATGCAAAAATCCTCAACAAAATTCTTGCAACTCAAATCCTGTACCATATTAAAAGAATTACACGCCATGACCAAGTAGGATTTATTCCAGGTATGCATGGATGGTTCAACAAAAGAAAATCAATTAATGCGATACACCATATCAACAAACCAAAACAGAAAAACCACACGATCATCTCGGTTGATGCAGAAAAGTCATTTGAAAAAATTCAGCATCTTTTCTTGTTGAAAACACTTCAAAGGCTAGGAATAGGAGGGAACTTCCTCAACCCAATAAAGGGAAAATATGAGAAACCCGCAGCTAACATCATCCTCAATGGGGAAAAACTGAAAACTTTCCCCCTAAGATCAGGAATAAGACAGGGATGTCCACTATCATCATTGTTATTCAACATTGTGTTGGAAGTTCTAGCTAGAGGAATTAGACAAGAAAAAGAAATGGAAAGCATCAAAATTGGAAAGGAAGAAGTAAAACTCTCACTGTTTGCAGATGATATGATAGCATATATCGAAAACCCCCCAAAAATCCACAGCAAAACTAATAAATGAGTACAGCAAAGTGGCAGGTTACAAGATCAACACTCAAAAATCTCTAGTGTTTCTACACACTAGTAATGAACAATCTGAGGGGGAAAATCAAGAAAAAATTCCATTTGCAATTGCAACCAAAAGAATAAAATACTTAGGAATGAATTTAACTAAGGATACAAAATACCTATACAAAGAAAACTACACAAAATTGCTAAAAGAAATGACAGAATACCAAAATAAATGGAAGGGTATATCGTGTTCTTGGATTGGAAACTAAATATTGTTAAGATGTCAATTCTACCTAAATTGATTTCAGATTCAATGCAATATGAACTAAAATCCCCAAAACTTACTTTTCAGAAATAGAAAAACCAATAACCAAATTTATCCTGAAGGGCAGGGTGCCCTGAATAGCTAAAAATATACTGAGAAAGAAAAATGAAGTCGGAGGTCTCACACTACCTGACTTTAAGGTGTGTTGTGAAGCTACAGTGCTCAAAACTGCATGAAACTGGCATAAAGATAGATATACTGACCAATGGAATCAAATAGAATGTGCAGATATAGACCTCCACATCTCTGGACAGTTGATTTTTGATAAGGCATTCAAGCCAACTCACCTGGGACAGAAGTCTCTTCAATAAATTAATGCCTAGAGAACTATATACCACATACAAAAGAATGAAACAGATCCATATCTCACACTCTATACAAAAATTAACTCAAAATGGATCAACTACTTGAGTCCCTGAGCCCCAGAAACTTTTTCCATTACTTGGACAGACCCTGATACTAATAATTCCTCTCAATACAAATGGACATTCCTCCCCCAATTTTCTGAGATTCCCTCCACCTCTTTGAGCAATCTCTAGCTGTAGATCTCATACCATCCAAAACCAATAACTGTACCATCCTACAGTATGTAGATGACCTCCAAATCTGTAACTACCTTAATTTCTGACATCATTCCCTGCTTTGGAATCCCACATTCATTACAATCTGATAATGGCTCTGCTTTCATTTCACAATTTACATGGGGAGTCTCCCTAGGCTCTGGGAATCCCCTGGGACTTACACATTCCATATTGCCCCCAATCTTCAGAAAAAGTAGAAAAAGCTAATAACTTTCTAAAAATACACCTTTCCAAACTTGCAACAGAATTCCACACTCCCTGGGCACAACTATCCTTTGCTCTCACTAGCCTTAGAGCACTTCCCTGACAACCCTCCTTTCTCAGCCCATTTGAGCCTCTGCATGACATCTTTCCTCTTAGGCAACCTACCTCCTCCTGAATTCCCCATGGGAGATTACTTTCCCATGCTCTCTCAGTTAAGAACCCTTCTCCACCAACACACAGACACTCTCCTCCCAAGCCCTGTTACCACTATCACATCCACACTCAGCCCTGAAGACCTCATCCAACTTAAAATCATGCAACCCAGGAAGTCTCTTCAACCTATGTAGGAAGGGCCTTACACAGTAGTCCTAACAACACCCTCAGCTGTTAAACTAGCTGCAAAGCCCACTTCCTGGCACCACCTAATGTAAAGCTGCCAACTTAGACCCCTATTTTTGAAAACTAGTCAATAGAGACCAGCTGAACCCTTGCCCCAACTCCATAACCCTAAGCCTTATAAACCCAATCTTCTGTCACCTTGAGGCAGCTATTTTTCTCTATCTCTTGAAATGATGCTGAGAAAGCTCTGTTTCTTCATAAAATAAAGTCTTTGCCTGAACTCCTTGTCATTCCTGGAGAGTTTTCTGAGTTTGCCTTTCAGTGTTTTTTTTTTTTAAAGAAGATTTAGATATTGTCTAAATATTGTTATATTTTGGCATGGAGGCTTTCAATATTATGTCTAATGATTTTTAATTGAAATAAATTACATATTAACATACTCTGTAATTGTTATCCAATATGGACAATCAGTGGTTTGCAGTATTATCATATAGCTGTGAATTCATAATTGCAATAGATGTTTGCACATTTTTATTATTCCAAAAACAATAAAAATGAAAGTAAATATAATACCCTAGGGTGCATGGATGGTTCAGTGGTAGGATGCTTACTTTCCATGCAGAAGACCCAGGTTCAATTCCTGGACCATGCACCCACTCCAAATAAAAAGAAAGAAAAATAACACCCTAAATGGCCCATATCTCCCATACTTCCCTATTTTTATTTTATTTTATTTTTGTCATTTTTTCCTTACTCATCTGTCTGTACACAGGATAAAGTTAGTGTCTGTCCCAAGGGTTTCAGAAGCACACTGTAACACATTAAAAGCTCTATAGTTAACCAATCATCTTCAAGAATCAAGGCTATTGTATTAATTCCACAGTTTCAGGTATTTCCTTCTAGCTGTTCAAATACATTAAAACCTGAAATGGGTTATCTATATACTTTTAAGTAAAAACCCCAGAATTATCATTTGAGCCTATTTGAAATCTCTCAGCCACTGAATCTCTATTTTGTTTCATTCTCTTTTCCAAATTGGTCAAGAAGACTTTCTCACTCCCACTATGCCAGGGCCAGGTGCATCCCTGGGCATCATGTTCCATTTCTCCAGGGAGATTTATGCCCCTGGGAGTAATTTCTCATGCATGGAGGAAGACATGAGTGTACCCTCACAGTTGGCTTAGAGACAGAGTTTACATCTGAGCAAGAAAAGAGGTTCTCTGGGGGTGACCCTTAGACATAAGTAGACTTTGCTTCTCCTTTGCAGGAATACATTTCATAAGCCACAAGACTGAGGACCTGTCTCATCAGATTGGCAGTCCCCAATGTTTGCAAGAAGATCAGGTCTTCCCCAGGTGGGAAAGTTTAATATTTCCATTTTTTCCAAGTCCTTAAAAGGGAATTTTCAAATACTTTTTAATAATCTGAATGGATTACTCAGGGATACACTGGGGCAATAGACCAACCTGTACAAACCAACAGAATCTCACTCCTTATTCAAAGTTCTATGTAATTATGGCATTTGAATTAGCTTACCATACAAGTTAAATTAGATAGTGTGCAAACAAAAATTTAAACTTTTCACCAAACAAACATCTCTTCCTTTGTTCTAACATAGAAGTTGATGTTTTAAAGTACAGTCAATATCATCCTTTACCCTTTAGTCTAATTTATCTTAGTCTAAATCATCCTTGTTTCTATCTCCAATTGAAGTCTGATCATTTTTCAGTGTTTCTAACTGTTGCTGACTTTAATAGTTGCAGAATTCTAGCTCTGAGTCTCTGAGTCCTTAGCTCTGAGTCTCTAGCTCTAAGTCACTGAGTCACACAAATACCAAGTTCCATGAAATGACCAGGATATTCACAAAGAGCTCAGCATCTCAATATTTAGAAATAAGCTACAATTCTGGAAGAGATGTGACTGCTCTAAGAGCTTACAACCCAGGCATCTTTACAATAGACCTTCACCTGATAGTCTATGTTCTCAAAATCCTCAGAGTTCATGATATATGAGGCATTATAATATTTTTATTTTAGTTTCTAACTTATTTCACTCAAATTAGTGTCATCAAAGTTAATTCACCAGTTTCATATCTCAAAAGTTCATTCCTTCTTGCAGTCACTCAAACAATACATTGTATGTATACACCACAGATCCCCCTTCCATTCTTCAGTAATGTACCCTTAGGTCATTTCCATTCATTACAAATCACGAACACTCCCACCATAAGCATTAATGATAAATTTCCATTTGTGTCCCTGCTGTAATTTCCTCCAGGTATACGCCTAACAAAGAGTTTGCAGGATCATATGACAACCTCAACCCTAGCCTCTTGTGGATCCACCACACTGCCATCCAGGATAGCTACTCCACATTTTTTTCCCTCTAGCAAAAATGAACAGCTACAACTTTCTGTCTACATCTTCTCCATCCCTCACATCCCTCATACCTGTTCATTTTTACAGGGTTTTATTTATGTATCATACAATTCAACCTAAGTGAAAAATCAATGATTCCTGGTATATCACATAGTAACGCCTTCACCAACTCAATCTATGAGGACATGTCCAATTCTTCTGAATCCCATGCACTCCCTTATACTCCCAAATTGTTGACATTTAGGATTGACATATTTCCTTTGTTACATTCATTGGAAGTATATCACAATGTTTTGTAACTGTAGACCCTAGTTTGCATTGATTGTGTTTTTCCTGTAACCATCCCACTTTCAACACTTTGCAACCATTTGTTCTCCCTCATGGAAAAGCATTCTGATTTTTACATTTAATTACCATCATTATTCCCTGAAGGCTTTACTAAGATATGCTATCCACATCTTTATGTTCTAACTTTCCTTCTGATGTCATACATGTCCCCAGCTCTCCTCTCTCAAACTTCTCACACTCAGCTTTGTTCAGTGTACTTACAATATTGTGCTACCATGATTAAGCATTGTTCTATCCATTTCTGAATCTTTACAATCAGTTCTGCTAAACATTCTGTACTCTTTCAGCATCAGATGCCCATTTTCTATGTACTTCCTTTCTCCTGATATCCTGTGCTCTTAACATTAAATCTCAAAGTTCACTCATTATTTTTAGTTAATATTAATGAGACCATACAGTGTTTGTCTTTTTGTTTCTAACTACTTTTAATTTACATAATGTCCTCAAGGTTCATCCACATTGCTTCATGTTTTCTGACTTCATAGGATAGGAATAAAGGTAAACACCTCAAAATGGTAAAGGGAATATATGATAAACCAAGATAATAAGGGAAATGTATCAGAAACCCATAACATCATACTCAATGAGGAAAGACTGAAAACTTTCCTTCAAAGATCAGAAACAAGACAAAAGTATCCATTGTTTCTATTGCTATTAAACATTTTGCTGGAAGTCTAGCTAGAGAAGTTAAACAAGAGAAGTAAATAAAAGGCATCAATATTGAAAAGGAAATAGTAAAACACCAAAATTGTTTGAAGATGTCAGGATCCTGTGTGTAGAAAATCCTGAAAAGTTTATAGTAAAGTTACCAGAACTAATAAACAAGTAGAGGTAAGTGGCAGGATACAAGTTCAACATGCACAAATCTATTGTGTTTTTATACACCAGCAATGAGCAATCTGAGGAGGAAATGAAAAAAAAAAACTTCCATTAACAATAGCAAAGTAAAAATCAAATATTTAAGAATAAATTTAAGCAAGGACTTCCAAGACCTCAATGCAAAGAACTATAAAAGTTTACTAAAAGAAATCAGTGAAGGCCTAAATAATTGGAAGGACATACTGAGTTCATAGATTGGAAGACTAAATAGAGTTAAGATGTGAAATTTGCCAAAATAGATTTATAGGTTTAATGCAATACCAATTAAAACCTCAATAATGTACTTTGCAGAAATATAAAATCTAATTAATAAAGTTATTTGGAATAATGGTGTGTCCCAAACTGCCAAAACTATTTTGAATAAGAAAAATGAAGTGGGAGATCTCATACTACATGACTTTAAAGTCTATTACAAAGCTATTGTGGTCAAAACAGCATGGAACTGGCATAAAAATAGATGTACTGACCAATACAATCAAATTGAATGCTCAGAAGTGGACCCTCACTTCTACAGACAATTGATAATTGATAAAGTAGTCAACTCAACTCAACAGGGACAGAGCAGCCTCTTCACCTAAGGGTGCTTGGATAACTGGATATCCACATCCTATCAAATTAAAGAGACCCATATCTCATACCTTACACAAAAATTAACTCAAAATGAATCAAAAACCTAATATTATAATTAAGACCAAAAGACTTTTCAAAGAAAATGTAAGGAAATATCTCAAGGATATTGTGAATGCCGGTGTTTTCCCAGACCTTACACCCAAAGTATGAGCAATGTAAGAAGAATGAGATAAATGGGATCTCTTCAAAATTGAACATTGTTTTGTGCATCAAAGAAGTTTATCAGGAAAATAAAATGCAGCCTGCACAATGGGAGACAATATTTGGAAACCACATAACAGTAGGGTTTACATCCAGAATATATAAAAAGATAGTATAATTCAACAATAAAAAGACAAGTGACTCAATTAATAAATGCTAAAGAACATGGACAAACACTTGTTTGAAAAGGAAACACAAATGGTTCAAAAGGCACATGAAAAGATGCTCAACTTCATGGACTATTAGGGAAATGCAGATCAAAACCACAATGAGATATCATTTCTCACATGCTAGAGAGATCATTATAAAAAAATAAAAGAAAACTACAAGTACTGGAGAGGATATGGAAAAAGAAGCACACTGTCTATGTTGGTAGAAATGGTGCAACCACTCTGGAATGCAATTTGGTGATTCCTTAAGAAGCTAAATATAGAATTTACTTATGAGCTAGCAATCCCATTACTAGTTATGTATTTGAAAGAAATGAAGGCAAGGACACAAATGGACATTTGTACACCAATGTTTATGGCAGTAGTTTTCCTGATTGTCAAGAGATGGAAACAACCCAAATGTCCATCAAGGATGAGTGACTAAACAATCTGTAGGATATACAGGATATACTTACAATGGAATATTACACAGATCTATGACAGAATAAAGTCATACCATTTTAACATCATTAGTCTCCTAGCTATGTATTATTTTCTTTCCTGATAATGTTATTTGTGTTTTCTCCTCTTTGTCATGAGTTTTATTACACTTTCCAAAGCATTCTTTAAAATTAGTTAAGTGGGATTTTAAATTTCATATGGGTGGAAGTTATATGTGACATATTGGCAATCCAAGGCAATAATGCATGAGAAAATATAGTTTGTTACACACAGATGGAGGGGTGGTATGAGGAATTGACAAGAAGTATGATAGGTCGTGTGTTTCAACCAGCAGATGAGGAAACACAGGCAGAGTATCAAGGACTCATGGGCTTGTGCATTTATTGTGGTCCAGGGTGGAGGTTAGGTTTCCCTGCAGGAATCAGTGGCTGGTTAGTTTAAAGCAAGCAGGCATGGAAAGGTGAAGGTACTGGGTGTCTCAAGGTGTTGGGATGGTTAGCTTATGATGTGGGAACAACTGTGGGTTTGAGTGAGGGGTGTCTCTGGTGTGGGTGGTGGCTACAAATGTGGTAGCCCCAGGGCTGGAAAGCTGCTTATTACCTAGTTCAGGGGACAGTGATGAAGCAATTAGCTTAATTAAATTAAGAGGAAAATAAAGGTAGCATGTTGTATTAGTTATGGTTCTCTAGAGAAACAGAATCAACAGGGAACATTCATAAATATAAAATTTATTAAAGTGTCTCATGTGACCACAGGAACACAGAGTCCAAAAGCCACAGGGCAGGTTGTGAAGCTGATGATTCTAATGGAGGATCTGGATGAACTCCACAGGAGAGGCTCACCAGCTGAAACAGGAAGAGCCTGTCTCTTCTGAATCCTCCTTAAAAGACTTCCAGTGATCAGATTAAGCATTATTCATTGCAGAAGATGCTCCCCTTTGGCTGATTACAAGTGAATTCAGTTGTGGATGTAGCTGACATGATCATGACTTAATTCTATTGCAACAGACAGGCCAGCACTTGCCCAACCAGACAAACAGGTACCACCACTTGGCCAAGTTGACACATGAACCTAACCATGACACATGTGGAAAAAGAGTCAATAGAACCAGTTTTGATAGTTGTAACAACCATCACTTGATGCCTCAGAATCATTCATTTGGAGGTTAGTGGCAATTGGAATGGCTGATATATTTACTGTCAGGGTTATAGCATTATCAAGCCAATGCAAAAGGCACTTGAGGATACTGTCTATTATAAAATTGTCAATAAATAGTAAAACCAAGAGCTAGATGACTTTTTCTTTGACATTACCTCCATCCTTTGGGGAACAGCTAGGAGGAAATTTTGGAGGATTTTAGAGTCTGTTTTATTTGTTGAAAAACATTGCTGATATTCTGAAATACCTTGTTCTATTAAGTCATATTCTGTATGTTGGTTTTGAGCTGCCATGAATTATTAATAAACATTAAGCAGAAAGTATTTATTATAGCACGTATTCTACCTATTAAGGTCAAGAATTAGTCTAAGACTAGATTGTTAATTAAGACTATCTGGGCTTCGTAATCTATTGTTGTTGTTGTATTAGTACTGGTAAGCATACAGAGAGGGGAGCTTAGGAAAATGAACTGAGGACAAATCTGTGGAAATTCAGATGCTGGAAGGTGGTCCCTGCTGTGTGATGTAAATATTTAGGTAAAAGTTTGACTGAAAGGCAGCTTTATAATTGAGGGGCAATACTTACAGCAACAAGCATAACAAGCTTCATGCACAGAAATCGAGCCCCTGGTAAGGCAGATTGCCACTGTAGCCAGGTAGCATTCTAACAGTTGTATCCATCACTCAGGCAGCTATTGTGTTCAATAGCTGGTTCAAGTATAAGGTTCTTTGGGGTCACAGGAATGGTCTTGGATGACATTGTCTCCATCAGTGAACTCATGGGCTGGGGTGATGTTATCTGACATGATGTGCCAATTGCCCAGGACCAACCCAGGTGTGAGTATTCCTCCAAATTAGGGATCCATAAAGGGTGAAGTATCTTGTCATGGATGTTTAAATACAATTGTGCAACTGTAGTCATGATATCTCTGCAAAGTTCTGTTAAATGGTTATCATCACAAAGCTCTATGACTTTAAGGGGCTTGTCTAGGATGTATACAGCATATAGTAAAGGCTGTGTGTTGCCAACTTGCCCCATGCACTTTCCTCCAGACAAAGAATATATTTTGCCCACACTTATATGTTAATTTTTAGGCATTCTTTACAATCTAAACTCCTACATTAAAGTAGTATGTCTAGCTAATTGGGTTAAAAGGTAATTAGCCATGAAGGTTTGATTTGATATACTCATAAGGCTATCAGTTTTCTTTGAGACTCTTATTATAGTTACAGCTGTCTCAATAATCATTTATGCATTGGTAACAGTGGAGTCATCTGACATATAGATTAGATGGCTTTGAGTCCTCAGCCAAACTCAGTAGCATGCTGGGCTCAGGTGGCTGAGAAATGAAAGCCAGCAATATCCTCTCTCTTTTCCCTGGGTGCAATTGTGGGATACACTGAATATTGCTTGCTTTCCTGGGCCTGCATTGTGAGTCTTTGTTTGTTGGCAAGTAATCCAACACCATCCATCCAGAAAAATATATTAAACCCAGAGCCAGAATGAAAATAGTCATTGCATCTGTTGGTTAGGGCTGAGTGGTTTCTGGGGCTGCTACTTGTAACATGACAGAAGTACTTTTCATTGTTTCCCCTTGTTGAGCCTGAATAATGTTTTCAATCTGGGCTTGATCTATGTCTGGCATTTACCAGCCCAGCTCTTGTATCTTGTAAGACTGATATACACTCATGGCATGGTAAAAGAAGGTCATTTTTTATGTGTTTGGCATCCAGTAGATGTAGATTCTTTTCACTTCTGAAGGTGATCCAGACTGTTCCACTACCTGGTTTGGGAGCTGTAATCTTCACTCTCTGGTTGATCAGGCCATGATTGGAAATCATCCTTTGAAAGGAAGATGTCAGTGAAAGAGTTTATCCCTTCCCACTGTTGAACATGACCCATTCTATGGTAGGCCAATGATGGATTTTGTAGGGCAAGTTGTAGCCTTTAGTAAATATTTTGGCCTGTGGTGTGTGTAGACCTTCTCTTTGTAAGTTACCACTCAGGTAAGGCAAAGGAGCCTCTTAGGCATGAGATGATATGGGCCAAGAGCACATTTTGGGCGGACAAATTTGGGCATTTTAGTGTACATACTCTGAAGGGCATACTGGATATGCTGTGCAAGAATTAATTTTGGGTAGTTTATTAGCAATGTCATTGAATTCACTCACTCCAGTGTGGTGAATTGAGTGTGTGAAAATTGGTAATGCTATATTCTCTTTTCAAATGTGGAGCCTCATGAGCACCTTTCTAGTATGAGGAAATTAGGTTGTGTCCATTAGCCTGGCAACCTTGCCAACCATTTTGCCATTAGCAAGGAATCAATGAAGATTGGGTCCCTGATGGATCAGAGCATCCTAGAAGGCTAACTGGACTGCTTCCAGCTCTGCCACCAAACTACCTTAATGCATAAGCAAAGTGTTTGAGCCCAGGTGATATAAGTTGCCTTCCAGAGATCTGTGTTGTAATAGCTCTGCCATTGGTGAGGTGTATCTACTCCCTTTCTATGGTAAAATGTTGGATCCAAGGGGCTCCTCACTTGGTTAGAGAAGGAGACAATGGGAGTGCTATCAGCAGCTTCTCAAGGTCTGTGGGCAAGGGATTGTGCATAGGGAAAGCCATATCCTCCTGCAATTTGGGAAATCCTATTTGTAACATTTATCTGTCTCATACAGGTGTCATTTCCATTTTATCAGTCAAGACGTTGTGGCCATGGTAGCCTCTGGCTTGGAATTATCACTCACCCATGAAATTATGAGAACTATGTGCACAAAACCCATAACATCATACTTATAAGTCTTCCAGTTTTTGATGAGCCTAATAATCAGCCAGGAATTGCCATGCTTAGTCCAAGTTATTTGACAGCTGCATTTGGATTTAGCCCAGGCCTCTAATATGAAATCTCTTACCAGTGATACAGGTTGAATAGCTATGGAAATGATATTTGTCCCTATTCCATTGGGCATTTTTTGGGGTCTCCCCAATAGAAAGCAGGAGATGTACATTGGCATGGTACATGAGTTGTAATTAGAGTGAGAGACATATGGTGTGTTATTCCAGAATATGGAGAATTTTCCATGCCTTAGTGTCTGAGGTGGGATTGTGTTTGATGCTGGTGGAAATCTGACTGTCCTAAAAGGAGCAGAAGATAACCAGGAATTTGACAGGGTTTGATGGCCCTTGCATTTAATCAGGTGCTATTTTGCAACCTCATTTCTGTAAAAGAAATGTAAGTGTGCCTAGGTGCACTTGGAGGCCCTTTTTAGAGTCACCACTTAATCAGATGTCATCTGATTGTGTGGTGCCATTATGAACTAGTTTTGCAAAGACCAGTGGTTAAGGCTTTGGTAGCAGTGGTTATGAATTGCTTTATTTTATTTTATTTTACTCTTTTAGTATTGGCACTGAGCAAAACATGCTGGCCAATCACTCACAATAAAAAAATTGCCCATGATCCTGTTTATATCTTTTATTAATTATATGATGTTAGAAATAAAATATTTGATGGGCAGTATACTGGCTTGAAATTGTTATGTACCCCAGAAAAGCCATGTGCCTTTTTCCTAATCCAATCTGTGGGGGCATATTGATTGTTTAGGGTAGAAACTTTGATTAGATTGTTTCCACAAGGATTTGACACACCCAATTGTGAGTATGACTTTTGATTGGATGGAGATCTGAGTTCGCCCATTCAAGGTAGGTCTTATTTACTGGAGTGTTTTAAAAGTGAAAACATTTTGAATAAAGCTTAACCACAGACATCAAGAAATGCAGAAGCCCCAGGAGATGCCAGGAGCTGACAGAACTGACAGAAGCTAGACAGGAATCAGATCCCAGCAGACATCAGCATGTGCCCTTCCATTAGAAGGTAAGCTAAGAGATAAAGGGTTTTGCCCCACAGCATCTAGGTCCGGACCTACAGATGCTTAGAGAGGAAGCCACTGGAATCAGAAAGTGGAAACAATGGAAGTAGGGATAAGGACAAATAGAATCAGCCATGTGACTTCCAAGCAGAGAGAGGTGATCTATATGGCATCAGCCTTTCTTGAATGAAGGTGATCTCTTTGTGGTGCCTTAATTTGGACATTTTATTACCTTAGAATTGTAAACATGTTACTTAATAAGTCCCCTTGATAAAAGCCAAAACCATTTCTGGTATATTGCATGCTGACAGCATTAGCAAATTAAATAGGCAGGATTTGTGCATCAATGTTTGTATAATTAATAGTTAATTGTCCTTCCTTTGTGGAGGCTTTAATAATTGTCCAAAGAAAGTTACCAAATGGTGAGATGTCAGGTATAACGAATAACTCTCTTTTTCATGAGATCACAAAAACACACAGCATCTTGTTTCAGGTGACATCACAGCACTTGTCACCTTGATTATTAGGCACAGTTCAATAGAAGTCCCGTTTGGCATGGCCCAACAAGGAGCTGAGGATTTTATCTCATTCCAGGCAACAGTTAAAGCCTCAGTACCTATATTGTGGAAATTAAGAACAATAATGTGAATGCTAGCAACAGCTCTCTAATAAGAATTGTTAGAGTAGTCACCTCTCTGTAGAAAGGGTGAGGATTAGGCTTTGAGATGCAGGAGGAGGAGAAGACAGGACACTATAAGGAAAGTTGTGCATAGGATGGCCACCTAGTTGAAGATCTGTGACTCTGATGTGAGCCCCCTCACATCTTGCCAATAGCTTCACCCAATCCATAGCCTCACTGTGAGTGTGAGCCTTACTAATAAGTGGGTAAAGTGGGAGAAGGGGACTTCCTGAAAGAAACTTTCCATGTCTTGGTGTCAAAGGGGGCCTCACTTGGGTCATAGACAAACTGTTGTCTAAGTGCTCAAAGTTAGGCTATTCTCACTGATTCCTCTCAATATTTTAAAAGTAACAATCAAGTTTTATTAATTGTTTGTCAATGGGTATATTCCTTAGTGGTAATAGCACTATGGGCAGGTGTGTCATATTTTTAAAAGTCAAGGATAAAGTATCAGAGAATTTAGTGATGCCAATCAATAATTTCATACATTTGAGATAAGCGTGACAACTCAGACTCTATAAAAAGACACTCAGAAATCTGTCCCTTTCTCCTTCTCCCCTTGAGCAAAACTTAAGTATTGTTTGAATCTCCAACAAGTAACATTCTGAGTTTTAGTTTCTAATTTGGGTTCCTTTAGGTGTCCTGTTTGAATGTGCATGTAGTGATAAAGACATTTTTCGTTCCTACTGGGAAAGATTTGTAGTTTCAATTGACCAGACTTTATAAGCAACTCTCTCTTTCCCTAAGGTGTCTCATTTGACCCTTTGATTTGGGATTATGTTTTCAATAGTGTGATAGTGACAGGATCCTTGGCCATGGCTGCTGCTACACAACACCAGGGCTTTGGTACACTGAAAGCAACTCTACTAAATAGGGCCCAGGAATATTGTATGTGAGTCTTATTTTTCTTGAACAATTTAGAAACTTCTGGTGTTTTACAGTAGCTGGTACAATATACTCAGTCTGTGCTTTCCTACCCATTATATCATTATCTACCTCTCATCTGGGAGTAGATTCTCCATATTTGATGGGTCTGGGGAATGAAGTGCAACAGTTACAAAGATAGCTACAACATAAGGGTCACAGACCCACCAGCACCATTGACTATGCAGTACCATTATTCTTCTGGTGAAGGAGTGTGCCTCACAATAGGGGCAGATTTAAGACCCAGATACATGGCCCACAGACACAATGGTTGGAGTTTCCCACAGAAGTCTTCCAACTTCTGTGGTCTAGACATCAGGAGATGTAACATTCCTCCTTTCTGGGCTCCCTTGTACAAAGTTCTAGCTATCTCACTGGGAATCACACCCTCGGGAATGAAAGTCTATCTCTTGTCTTGTAGGCTCCCACTGTCAAAATCATACCTTCATTATGCAATCTATCTTTCCCAGTGTCAGTATGTCATTCATTCTTCTTTTTGGGAGTGGTAGAAACTACAGGATTTCCCTTTTTGCTGTAATAGGGATGGCTGCTTGTGGATCCTTTGGAGCACTCAGATATACAAAACTGTCTATTTGGGGTGAGAAGCTTAGGCAACACTCAGAAGAGGCAAAGATAGTGATGTAAAACATCATGAATGTTATATCAGAAAACCATGGCACCTTCCCAGATAGTATTGGCTACCTGAAAAAGCCATTTAGAAAATTTAAGAGTAGATGAAATGCAATATACCTCAATTCTCATGGTTGTGAAAAATGCACTCTGCACACTCTGACATTTGGTCTATATAATTTAAGTTGGATTTCAAATTTGGGTCTAGATGGAGGCCAGGTGCAACACAATGGGAAACTGAGGCCATAGTACATCAGAAAGATTTGTTTGTTATTTGTGGGTCCCAGAGAGAGGGGTGCCATGTGGGGTCAATGGGAATTGTGAACAGCTTAGATGACTTAAGTAGCAAGCAGGTGGTCAGTGCACAAGCAGAACAAGAAGGAGCTTTTGCTTTATGATGGTCCAGGGGTTGAGGTTAGTAGATTTCTGAGAGGAGACGTGGATTGGTGGCTTAGTGAAAACCTGTGCAGAATTGGCAGGTGTTCAAAGTCTAAGGACTTGTAAGATGGTGTGTTGGTTAGATTCAGTTGTCAACTTGGCCAGGTGAGCATACCTAGTCTTGTTGCTGCAGACATAAGCCAAGGGTACATGAACCTCATCTGTTGCCAATTACATCTGCAGTCAGCTAGGAGGCGTGTCTGCTGCAATGAGTGACATTTGGCTTAATTGGCTAGTGCTTAAATGAGAGAACACAATGTAGCACAGATAAGCAGCACAGCATTCCTCATCTCAGCACTCACAGCTCAGCCCAGGCCTTTGGAGATGCAGAAAGACGTCACCCCCGGGGAAAGTTATTGGAACCCAGGGGCCTGGAGAGAAGACCAGCAGAGACCATCCTGTGCCTTCCACGTAAGAAAGAACCTCAGTGGAAAGTTAGCTGCCTTTCCTCTGAAGAACTAACAAAATAAATCCCCTTTTATTAAAAGCCAGTCTATCTCTGCTGTGTTGTGTTCCGGCAGCTAGCAAACTAGAACAGATGGTTATTTTTTGATTTAGGACCAGCTGTGGGTTTTGGTGAGATGTTGAGTGTCATAGGTGGTGGCCACAGGGTTTGGATTCTAAAGACGTTTCTGCCCCAGGGATGGAAAGTTATTTATTAACTAGTCAAAAGACAGTGTAGAGGCAAGTGGCTTAGCCAAAGTGAGATGGGTGCTGAAGCAACACACAAAACATAGTCATAACAATATTAAACTTTGAATTTGTTCTCATGTTTTATATGTGTAGGACTATTTAAAATAGGCTTTAAATTCAGAGAGAATGAATCCAGCTTTATTTTGCTTTCTCTATAGTGCTTTCCATATTATTTTCTTCTCATAAACTTTAAAATAATTTTGCCTATAGTTTCAAAATACTATTCCAAAATAGTTCATACTTTGACCATTAGGTATAACATTACCTATAAGTATTTTGTACATATTCTTTATCAAATTATGGAAATTTCCTTCTTATCTGAGATGTTTTTTGAAAGTCATGAATCATTGCTGAATTCAGTCAACTACATTCATCGGCATGATTATGTGATTTTTCTTCTTTGGGTTGTTAATACGGTAGATTACATTCGTTGATTTTCAAATATTGAACTGTCAAATTCCTATAATAAAATAGAACTGGTCTTGTTGTATAAGTCTATTATATGTTTATGAATTGTTCATACTAATATACATTAAATATTTTTCATTTGTATTTATTACAGATATCCATCTGTAATTCACTTTTGCTTGTACTATCTTTAGTATTCTTATAAGTTTAATATTAGATTCATAAAATTAATTGGGAAAGGTCCAGTGGCAGAGTTCTCACCTGCCATACCAGAGACCCGGGTTCACTTCCTGGTGCCTGCCCATGTAAAAAAATATTAGTTGGGATGTTTTCACACACTTCTACACTTTGGAAGAGATTATGGGGGATCAGTGTTCTACTTTCTTTCAATATTTGGTAGAAATCTTCAATGTAAATATCTGAGAATAGAGATTTCCTTTGGGGGTGTTTTACTTTTTAAGATTTCCTGAATTATTCTAGGTCCTTCAAACTATTTATTTTATAATAGGTGATTTGTGGTTGCTTATATTTTACAAGAATAGGTCCATTTCCTCCACATAGTGAAATGTATTTCTGTAGATTTGATCATAATATTCCCTTTTTTTCCTTTCAGGACTGTAGGGTATGTGGTGATATTCTCTGCTTCAGCTCTTATGTTGGTAATTACAGTATTCTCTACTCTTTCGCTCTCACTTTTATTAGAGGCTTGCCATATGTATTGATTTTTCAAAGAACTAGCTCTTTTGTTTCATCTATTTTTGTATTGATTTTTGTTTCAACTTAGTCTATTGAGGATCATATTATTATTCAATTTCTTTAGATTTCCTTGGACCTGCTATTCCTTTACAGGTTACAGAAATGAGAGATTATATTAGTGATTCAAGGCTTTTCCTCTTTGTATGATATGCATTTAGAATCATAAATATAGCTCTCAATCCTGACTTACAGCATCCCCATAATTTCGACATGATGTGTTGTGTGTGATATGTTAATTATCATTCATTAAGTGTCTTGCTTTACCTCCTTTGAGATATCATATTTGCATTTTAGATCCTTTATTATTGTGTTGCTTTGATTACAAAATTTGATAATTTTTATGCTATCTGTTATCAGTTTTTTTCTTTATTTCTTTAGTCAGAGGTCATGTTGTGTATGATTTCAAATGTTTTATATATGTGTAGGTTGCTTTTATTGTCTACCTTGTGGTCTATCTTGGTTTATGTGCATGGACATGATGAAAAAGTATATCCTACTATCGTTTAGTGGTTTATTTTATAAATTTCTAAGAGCTCTCACTTATGACTGCTTTGTTGAATTTTTCCTACAGCTGTCCCTATTTTTCTTCTGTTTGTTATGTAAATTGTTGAATGGAAGAATGCTGATGTCTGCACTTGCAATTCTGGATTTTTCTACATCTCCTGCAAGTTAAATCAGATTTTTCTTCACATATTTTTCATCTCTGTTGTATGTCACATACATATTCAAGATTGCTATGTATTTTTAGTGGATTATACCTTTAGCACACTAATGCCCTCTTGATCCTTGGAACTTTATGTTCTCTGCAGTCTAATTGATCAGAAATTAATATAGTGACTTTTTTCTTTTATTTAATGTTTGCATGTTATATTTTTTCATACTTTTACTTTCAATCTGCCTATATCACTATATGTGAAGTGTGTTTTTGATTGACAGTATATACTTAGATCATGTTTTCCCAACCTCTCTGCCAATCTCTGTCACTTAATTCACCTTTCAGATTATTTATATTTAATATACTTATCAATATGCTAGGGCTGAAATCTGCCATTTTGTTTTATGTTTTTGTTGTTGTTTCTTCTCCATTTTCTGTAGTTTTTATTTATTTTCACTTCCCTTCTGTCTTAGTTTGCCAGCTTCTGGAGTGTAATATACAAGAAACAGAACAGCTTTTAAAAAGGGGAATTTATTAAGTTGCAAGTTTACAGTTCTAAAACACTGAAAATGTCCAGTTAAATCAAGGATATAGAAATGTCCAATCTAAGATATCCAGAGAAACACCCCTTGGTTCAAGAAGACCAGTGATGTTCAGGGTTTCTCTCTCAGCTGGAAAGGCACATGGGCTGTCATGGGTCTCTTGGACTGAAGTTTTTTCCACAATTTTTCCTCTTTTAAAGGATTCCAGTAAATTAATCAAGATCCACCTGGAATGAGTGGAGTCACACCTCCCTCTAATCAATGGCTAATATCCACATTTGGGTGTCATATCTCCATGAAGATAATCTAATCATGTTTTCAACCTACAGTGCTGAATAAAGACAAAAAGAAATGGCTGCCTCTACAATATGGATTAGGATTAAAACATGCCCTTTCTAGGCTACACAATTCTTTCACACTGGTACATTCTGCCCCCTGGACCCTGTAAAAAATATGTTTTATCATATGCAAAATACATTTGTTACACTATAATACAAAGTTAAAAAGCCTTAAACCATTTCAATAGCAGTACAAATAAAATACAAAGTCAAAAATAGTACAAAATCTCATCAAAGTTATCAACAGGCATAGTTTGTCCTAAGGCAAAATTGTCCTCTGGCTCTGGACATTTACAACTCAGAATAACTTATTCGTATTGACCATAACATATTATTGTCAACAAAGGAGGGATAATCACAGGATAAATATCCCCATTTCCAGAGGGAGAAATTGGAAGGAAGACAGTGGTTACTGGACACAAACTGATTCAAAAGACCACAGGGCAAGCTCCATCAGATTTCAAATTCTGAGAGTCATTTATCTTTGGGACTTTAGAAAGTGGCAGTCCTATTCTGTCCAAGGGCCTATGCAGTGGCCTGCTTCCCTCTGAATGCAACCTTGGGGGGCACTGGGGAGACCACTTTTTTCTTGCTTTCACCCTCTCCAAGCATTGAAGTTGCACCTGGGCTCTCTGCTATCTCTGGGGCACATGTTCAAACCCTCCTTGTGGTGGCAACCAGGCATTCCCCAATCCCCAAGGAATGAGCTCCTCCATCTTCAAGGCCTAAGATGGCACAACTCTTCCACTACAATGAGATAGAAGGCCCACCCTCTGCCTTTGGGGCAAACTCACCCTCTCCAAATACTTGGATTCATCCACTCTCCTGGCCCAAGGCTTCTTAACTTCAGACCCCAGCCTCTGTGGTTCTGCCTCTGAAGACATTTTACCTTCACTTTTTCCGCTTTCTGAGCACCCCAGTCAAGACTGGTAGTGGTTACACTTAACCACCCTTGTTGGCTTTCTGTTTAGTAAGCAAGGTATTTGTAAACCTGGTATGATGTTATTTCCTCATTTCTGATGTTCTAAGATCACTTTTTACTGTTCGCACTCTTATTATAGAATTTAATTTGCTACTCAAGTATTGCAGTCTGCTGTTCACAAATTCTTACTTTTCCTTCATTTGAGAGATTTTTATTTCCTCTCATGCTTGAGGTATAGTTTTAGTGTTTATAGGATTCTGAGTTTACACTTCCTTTATTTCAACACTTAAAAATTATTGTGCCACTTTTGCCAAGTGCCATAATTTCTAAAAGGAAATTTGCTGTCATGTGGATTTTTCCCAGTATAGTTAACACGTTATTTCTTGTTCATTGCTTAAATTTTTGTTTTCTTATTTACTTTAAATTGTGATTTGAATACGTCCTTGTTTGAATTCCTTTGGAATTCTCTTGTCCAGGATTAACCAATCTTCTTGAATCTATACATTTATATCTTTTACAAAAGTGGTTCTCAACCATTATTTTTTGAGTAATTTTTCAGTTGTCATTCTTTCACCTCTCATTTTCTTGCTCTGATAACACAAATTTTAGTTATTTTGCTTTAATTCTAAATGTATATGAGATTCTTTTTATTTTCTTTTCAGTATACTTTCTCTCTGTTTTACACAGTGGATGTTTTTCTTCAAGGTCAGTGATTCTTCATTGGCCTTCTATTTTAGTGTTGATTTTTAAATTTTATCGGTTTATTTTTCATCTCTAAAATTTACATTTGGTTTTTCAATATGTATTCTCTAATTAGGCTGACACTCTCTATTTCTTTGCTTAGAATTTACTTGTAAACTGTATTTGTGTTATGTTTGCACATAATTCATCTTTGAAACTTTTTTATGATGGCTCTTTAAAACATTTTTCAGATAATTATAGCATCTCTGTAATTGTATACTGTTTTTCCATCATTATTCATTTATATATACCAACTGCTTATTATTAATGCTGCCCTGCATTTACCTTTATTTCTCTATGATTACATCTCCTGGGTGTATATATGTTATAAATGTCACTAGTAATGTTTTCCTTTTTTTGTATGTAGCTCCCCTTTTTACTTCTTAGTGATTCTAAAAAACAAATACATAAAAAGTGATGATAAGTCTCTGATATTGTAAAATGTTCAAATACAAAACTTGTAAAAATTATAACAAACAGGTGGGGGATGGTGAGGTTTAGGAACAATGTGGGTGCATGCTATTAACATTAATTTTGTATGATCAAATGAGATAATTACACCTTTAAGATGTTAAATTCAACTACATGATAAACACAAAGAAAATAACTTAAAAATATATTTAGAAAGAATGAGAAAGAGCTTATAGTGGTACAAAACAGAAACCTAACATATGAATGTAATTATTAGCAAAATAATTTAGGAACAAAACCACATAAGAATTCCAAAGACTAAATAGTTAAAATAGCATAGGGAACTCATGCATTATCAGTTGTTCCTTAAGATGTAAAAGTTAAATCCTTCAGTCAAAAGGCACACATTGTCAGAA
>PVIY010036132.1:0-25709 GCA_004026745.1 Myrmecophaga tridactyla
TTTTTAATTAATAAAAACGTTTTTAAAAAAAATGGAAGAAAAAAAAAAAAAGAAAGATGGCTACTGGAACACAGCTCTACATTTTCAGGCAGTTCCCTCCAGCCTCTCCATTACATCTTGAATAACAAGATGCATAAGAATAACCTCCAGGATAACCTCTCAACTCTGTTTGGAATCTCTCAGCCATTGCCACTTTGTCTCATTTCACTCTTCTCCCTTTTGGTTGAGAAGGTTTTCTCAATCCCTTGATACTAAGTCTCAGCTCATTCTAGGGTTTTTCTCAATCCCTTGATGCTGAGTCTCAGCTCATTCTAGGATTTCTGTCCCACATTGCCTGGAAGGTCCACACTCCTGGGAGTCATGTCCCATGTAGACAGGGGGAGGGTGGTGAGACTGCTCGTCATGTTGGCTGGAGAGAGAGGCCACATCTGAGCAACAAAAGAGGCTCTCTTGGGGGTGACTCTTAGGCCTAAATTTTAAGTAGTCTTGACCTATCCTTTGTGGGATTAAGTTTCATATGAACAAACCCCAAGACTGGGGGCCCAGCCTATAGCTTTGGTTGTCCACACTGCTTGTGAGAATATCAAAAATTCAACTTGGGAAAGTTGAATTTCTCCCCACTCTCACCATTCCCCAAAGGGGGCTTGCAAATACATTTCCAGTCACTGATCAATCACTCTGGGATTCATTGGGTCATCACTCTGGACAAACCAACAAAATCTCATGTCCTACCTGAGATTCCAAGTACTTATGACATTCAATCAAACTATCTACATGAGTTATATTAGGATATGCTCTAGTCAAAATATAAATTTTGTAACAAATAAACATTTTTTGCTTTAGTCTTACACATAAGGTGACATTTTAAAGTATTAATTGTTATCTATTTTCAGCACCCTGCAATAATGACTTTCCTTTGTTCTTCCTCATGCAAAAACATTTTTAAAATTTGTACATTGTACATTTCACTATTATTACACACTCTAGGCATTCCTAGATTATACCATCTTGATCTTTACCATCTATGTTTCTTTCTGATTTCATTTGTGTCCCCAGCCCTCCTCCCTCTATCATTCTCATATGCAGCTTCATTCAGTGTTTTAACATAATTACATTACAGTTAGGTGGTATTGTGCTGTCCATTTCTGAGTTTTTACAATCAGTCCTGTTGCACAATCTGTATCCCTTCAGCTCCAATTACCCAATATCTCACCCTATTTCTATCTCCTGATGGTGTCTGTTACCAAGGAAATATTCCAAGTTTATTCACTAATGTCAGTTCATATCAGTGAGACCATACAGTACTTGTCCTTTTGTTTCTGGCTAATCTCACTCAGCATAATGTCCTTAAGGTCCATCCATATTGTTACATACTTCATAACTTTATTCTGTCTTGCAGCTGCATAATATTCCATCGTATGTATATACCACAGTTTGTTTAGCCACTCTATTCTGTTGATGGACATTTTGGCTGTTTCCATCGCTTCACAATTGTAAATAATGCTGCTATAAACATTGGTGTGCAAATGTCCATTTGTGTCCTTGCCCCTTGTGTCCTCTGAGTAGATACCTAGCAATGGTATTGCCGGGTCATATGGCAATTCTATATTTAGATTTTGAGGAACCGCCAAACTGCCTTCCACAGTGGTTGTACCATTTGACATTGCCACCAACAGGATACTTTTAGCTATTCGGGGCACCCCACCCTTCCAGATAAATTTGGTTATTGGTTTTTCTATTTCTGAAAAGTAAGTTTTTGGGATTTGAGTTGGTACTGCATTGAATCTGTAAATCAATTTAGGTAGAATTGACATCTTGACTATATTTAGTCTTCCAATCCATGAACACGGTATGCCCTTCCATCTATTTAGGCCCTCTGTGATTTCTTTTAATGATTTCTTGTAGTTTTCTTTGTATAGGTCTTTTGTCTCTTTATTTAAATTTATTCCTAAATATTTTATTCTTTTGGTTGCAATTGTAAATGGAGTTTTTTTTTCTTGATTTCCCCCTCAAATTGTTCATTACTAGTGTATAGAAACACTACAGATTTTTGAGTGTTGATCTTGTAACCTGCCACTTTGCTGTACTCATTTATTAGCTCTAGTAGTTTTGCTGTGGATTTTTTGGGGTTTTGACATATAGTATCATATCATCTGCAAACAGTGAGAATTTTACTTCGTCCTTTCCAATTTTGATGCCTTGTATTTCTTTTTCTTGTCTAATTGCTCTGGCTAGAACTTCCAATACAATGTTGAATGACAGTGGTGATAGTGGACATCCTTGTTTTGTTCCTGATCTTAGGGGGAAAGTTTTCAGTTTTTCCCCATTGAGGATGATGTTTTTCATATATTCCCTTTATCATTTTGAGGAAGTTCTCTTCTATTCCTATCCTTTGAAGTGTTTTCAATAGGAAAGGGTGTTGAATTTTGTCAAATGACTTTTCTGCATCAATCGAGATGATCATGTGGTTTTTCTGCTTTGATTTGTTGATATGGTGTATTACATTAATTGATTTTCTTATGTTGAACCATCCTTGCATACCTGGGATGAATCCTACTTGGTCATGGTGTATATTCCTTTAATGTGCTGCTTGATTCAATTTGCCAGAATTTTGTTGAGGATTTTTGCATCTATATTCATTAGAGAGATTGGTCTGTAGTTTTCTTTTTTGTAATTCCTTTGTCTGGCTTTTGTATGAGGGCGATGTTGGCTTCGTAGAATGAGTTACGTAGCTTTCCCTCCTCTTCAATTTTTTTGAAGAGTTGAGTAGGGATGGTACTAATTCTTTCTGGAATGTTTGGTAGAATTCACATGTGAAGCCATCTGGTCCTGGACTTTTCTTTTTTGGGAGCTTCTTAGTGACTGATTCAATTTCTTTACTTGTGATTGTTTTGTTGAGGTCTTCTATTTCTTCTCGAGTCAATGTTGGTTGTTCATGCCTTCCTAGAAAGTTGTCCATTTCATCTACATTGTTGAATTGATTAGCATAAAGTTTTTCATAGTATCCTCCCATGACTTCCTTTATTTCTGTGGGGTCAATGGTTATGTCTCCTTTTTCACTTTCAATTTTATTTATTTGCATCCTCTCTCTTCTTCTTTTTGTCAACCTCACTAAGGGTCCATCAGTTTTCTCATAGAACCAACTTCTGGTTTTGTTGATTTTCTCAATTGTTTTCATGTTTTCAATTTCATTTATTTCTGCTCTAACCTTCATTATTTCTTTCCTTTTGCTTGCTTTTGGGTTAGTTTGCTGTTGTTTCTCTAGTTCTTCCAAGTGGACAGTTAATTCCTCGAGTTTTGCCCTTTTTTCTTTTTTGATACAGGCATTTAGGGCAATAAATTTCCCTCTTAGCACTGACTTTGCTGCGTCCCATAAATTTTGATATGTTGTGTTTCCATTTTCATTTGCCTGGAGATATTTACTGATTTCTCTTCTAATTTCTTCCTTGACCCACTGGTTGTTTAAGAGTGTGTTGTTGAGCCTCCACATATTTGTGAATTTTCCGGCCCTCTGCCTCTTATTGATTTCCAACTTCCTTTATAATCTGAGGAAGTGTTTTCTATGATTTCAATCTTTTAAAATTTATTGAGACTTGCTTTGTGACCAAGCATATGGTCTATCTTGAGAATGATCCATAAGCACTTGAGAAAAAGGTGTATCCTGCTGTTGTGGGGTGTAATGATCAATAGATGTCTGTTAAGTCTAGCTCATTTATTGTATTATTCAAATTCTCTGTTTCTTTATTGAAACAGATGTTCTGTCCATTGTCTAGATGTTCTGTCCATTGATGAGAGTGTGGAATTGAAATCTCCAACTATTATGGTAGGTGTGTCTATTTCTCTTTTCAGTGTTTTCAGTGTTTGCCTCAGTATTTTGGAACATTCTGGCTCGGTGCATAAATATTTATGATTATTATGTCTTCTTTTTATTAATACATAGTATCCTTCTTTGTCGTTTTTAACTGTTTTACATTTGAAGTCTAATTTGTTGGATATTAGTACAGCTACTCCAGCTCTTTTCTGATTGTTATTTGCATGAAATATCTTTTCCCAACCTTTCACTTTCAACCTATGTTTATCCTTGGGTCTAAGATGTATTTTCTATAGCCAGCATATAGATGGGTCCTATTTTTTAATCCATTCTGCCAGTCTATGTCTTTTGATTGGGGAGTTTAATCCATTAACATTTAGTGTTATTACTGTATGGGTGGTACTTTCTTCTACCATTTTGCCTTTTGGATTTTATATGTCATATCTACTTTTTCTTCTTTTTACCTTTACTGATAGTCTTCATTTCTACACTCTTTTCTACACCTCTCTCTCCTATCTTTTTGATCTGCCTCTAGTGCTCCCTTTAGTATTTCTTGCAGAGTGGTCTCTTGGTCACAAATTCTCTCAGTGATTTTTTGTCTGAAAAAGTTTTAATTTCTCCCTTATTTTTGAAGGACAATTTTGCTGGATATAGAATTCTTGGTTGGCAGTTTTTCTCTTTCAGTAATTTAAATATATCATCCCATTGTCTTCTTGCCTCCATGATTTCTGCTGAGAAATCTATGCATAGTCTTACTGCACTTCCCTTGTATGTGATGGATTGCTTTTCTCTTGCGGCTTTCAAGATTCTCTCTTTCTCTTTGACATCTGACATTGATTAGTAAGTGTCTTGGAGTACATCTATTTGGATCTATTCTGTTTGGGGTACACTGCTCTTCTTGGATCTGTAATTTTAAGTCTTTTTCATAAGAGTTGGGAAATTTTCAGTGATAATTTCCTCCATTAGTTTTTCTCCTCCTTTTCCCTTCTCTTCTCCTTCTGGGACACCCAAAATACATATATTCATGTACTTCATATTGTCATTCAATTCCCTGAGTCCCTGCTCATATTTTTCCATTCTTTTCCCTATATTTTCTTTTGCTTGTCAGATTTCAGATGTTCCATCCTCCGGTTCACTAATCCTATCTTCTGCCTCTTGAAATCTGACATTGTAGATTTCCATTGTTTTTTTCATCTCTTCTACTGTGCCTTTCATTCCCATAAGTTCTGTGATTTGTTTTTTCATACTTTCGATTTCTTCATTTTGTTTATTCCTTGCCTTCTTTATCTCCCCCCTCAATTCATTGATTTGATTTTTGATGAGGTTTTCCATGTCTGTTCAAACATTCTGAATTAATTGTTTCAACTCCTGTATCTCATTTGAATTGTTGGTTTGTTCCTTTGACTGGGCCATATCTTCAATTTTCCTAGTGTGATTTGTTATTTTTTGCTGGTGTCTAGGCATTTAATTACCTTAGTTTGTTCTCAAGATTGTTTTCACTTCTTTTACCTAGGATTTTCTTGCTGGATGACTTTGTTGACTATCTGTTCTTTGACATTCAGTTCAGCTAATTCTGGACCACTAGCTTAGGTTTTGTTTAACAGAACAGAAGTTTTCAGTTCTTGTTTTCTTGTTTCTTACCCTGCCTGTATGGTGCCTTCCCCCCCCCATCCTTAGGAGGGTCTATTTAGGTATTATAGACCCCAGCCAGATTTTCCCAAACCAAACTGGCCTCCTATCAGGAGGAAAGCATCACCTGCATCAGTTTTCCCTTAGGGTGAGACCCAGAAGGTTGAAAGACTTTCCTGTGAAGTCTCTGGACTCTGTGTTTTTCCTATCCTGCACAGTATGTGATGCTTGTCTGCCTGCAGGTCCCATCATTATAAGGTGATGTGGTACCTTTAACTTTGGCAGACTCTCCCTGCTGGGGGCATGGTGGAGGCAGAAAAGAGGTTATAGACTGGCTTTAATTGCTTCAAATTTCCAAACCTGGGGTCTGAATTCCTTGAGGGAGGGAATACACCTGAGCTGAGTCCCACCCCTCCCCTGGGGAAGTCACAGGCTCCAGACAGGTTCTCAAACAAGCTTGTTTCTGCCTATGCCTGGGGCAGTTGCAGCCTGAGAAGCCCTGCCACTGTATCCAAAGGCAGTCAAGGTGTAGAAACACAGCCACAAAAAGAAAGAGAAAAATTCTTCTCAGAGCAGGACCCCCGTTCCTCAGGTTTGCCAATCAAGAGCATAAGTTGGTTTGTTTCTTTGTGTACCTTCAGATCCTATGTGCCCCCTCCTTTCCTCCAGGGCCCAGACCCTTTCAAGTATTATGTGCTATCCAATCCAAAAAACCTGTTTCTTTTTTCTTTTTCCGTCAGCCCTGCCCCCTCATGCCGGGGCAAAAATCAGCAAGCTCCGCTTTGACCAGGTTCAGCTGAGTTGGGGGCCTATTTTAAGTAGTCAGAATTTGTGAATTAATTTCACAGTTGAAGCTTATTTGCGCTTAGCCCCTGCTGCTGGCAAACTCTCTTTCCTTTCCCCTCTGGGAAGCAGCCTGTGGAGGGACGCTGGCTGCTGCCGCTTGGGGAACTCATGGTTCTGGGGGTGTTTGCAGCCAGTCCAGCTGGTCCAGACTGGGGTATGCTGTGTGTCTGGTCACTGACAAACTTCTCATTTGAGCATTTAAGGCTTTTTATTATCTGACTTTAACCTGTCTTTCCAATTCTTGGTTCATTTCACATCTATTCTTTTACATCTATCATATTTTCAGCCAAACTGCCACACTTATCCTTTCCTAAAAAAGCCTTTTATTTTTCATCTTCCTCTCTCCCATGTTCATGCTGTTTCCTGTAATCCTTACATATTTCATCCCCAGTGTGTTCCATGGCAATAACAACTGGTTTAAATGATGACTCCATCTTAAAAATCTCATCTCACATACTCGTTGTGGGTTGAATCGTGTTTCCAGAATGATATGTTCAAGTTCTAACCTCTATGGTTGTGACCTTATTTGGAAATATGGTCATTGCAGATGTAATCAAGTTGAGATGAGGTCTTTCTGGAGTAGGGTGGACCCCAAATCCACCATCAGTGCTGTCCTTATAAGACAAGGGAACTTTGGATGCAGTTGCAGATATGCAGATATGCACAGGGAGAAAATGGTCATGTGAAGACAGGCAGATTGGAAAGATGCATCTACAGGCAAGGAATGCCAAGGATGGTCAGCAAATCACTATATGCTACAAGAGACCAGGAAGGGTTCTCCCCTCCAGGTTTCAGATAGAGTTTGGCTCACAGAGACCTTGACTTCAGACTTCTGGTCTCCATGACTGTGAGAGAATAAATTCCTGTTGTTTTAAACCATCAAGTTTGTGGTATTTTGTTATGGCAGCCCTAGGGAACTAGAAACAGGTTTTATCTCCTTTATTTTAATCTCAATTGGGTGTACTCTCTCCATTTTCTTCTGTATTCTGCCTTACATTATAGTCATTTGTAAAACTGTTTTCTAAATTGCAAGCTCATTGAGAAGAGGGAGCACCCCTCATTCAACTTTGTAGACTTACTTAAACACTTGCTAAACGAATTTATATAGTCTTTTTTTCTTAATTTGGTAAAACTCAGTATTTTATTGTCCTTTTTATTGTCATCTTCACTTCTCCTTAGATTCATCAACCACTCATCATGGTCTTTGCCTTCTTTCAGAAATGGAATCTACAGCCTATGTGGAATATTGTTTTCATGGTGTCAGAAGGTTATTGCCAGCAAAATAACACCACTCCACTCAAAGATAACTACTCTTAATGAAGTATATTGTTAGCATTTTTCATTGTCAGTAAACACTCTCCCCAATATGATTTTTTCATAGCTACTTAGTAATCAATCATATAACTACAGCATGGCTCATATCTGCCCAGCTTTCCATTGTTAGACTTCTAACAATATTATTATAAATCATGTTATAGCAAACTGCATTCCTTATACATGTTTGCTCCTCTCTGCTTATAGCTTCAGCATAAACTCAACTAAGTAAAAGAAATGCTGGATTAAGGGGACTAAATATCTTTAAAAACTTTCTGCTGCCAAAGTTTAACCAGATTATTGGACCAGTCAAGATTCTACCAGCAGTGAAGTGCCCATGTAATGATGATTCACACTCCAACTTTGGATTTTCTGTTAGTTTTCAATTTTTTTCTTGGTGTATTTGTTTGTGAAGGAGAACTTTATTAGACAAATTTTTCTCACACCCTTTTAAAAATTTTTATTTCTCTTACTGGCACTGAGGTTGAATATATGTGTAGCCATACATATACACAGCCATGCATATTCATACACACACATACATATGTATATATACATGTTGATCAGAACTTACCCTTCTTGTTTTGTTACTTATTTGTTCATTAAATGTTTTTATTGTGGCATTTGTCTCTTTAAAGTGATTTTACATATTAAGGAATCAGTTCATTTTCTATCATATATGTTATAAATATTTTTCCCATTTTAGCCTATGTCTCTTCTTTGTTGTTTATGGTAATTTTTTTTTAGCTTAAACATTTTTTGACATATTTCAGTTTTACAGAAAACTTGCAAGATTAGTGCAAAAGATTCTCAGATACCATTTACCCAGAGTCCCCAAAAGTTAACTTTTTAAAAATTTTTTGGCATTTTAATCATTTTTAAGGGTACAATTCAATGACAATTACATTCACAATGCTGGCCTACCATTACTGCCATCCATTACAAAAGCTTTTTTATCACTCCAAACTGAAATTCTGTACCCATTAAAATGACTATCCCCTCCTCCCTCTCCCCCAGCCCTGATAACCTCTACTCGACTTTTTGTCTCTATGAATTTGCCTATTCTAGATATATCATGTAAGTGGGATCATATAAAATTTGTCCTTTTGTGTCTGTCTTCCTCACTTAGCATAATGCTTTCAAGGTTTATCCATGCTGCAGCATTTTCAGAATTCCATTCCACTTTACAGTTGAATAATGTTCCACTGTGTGCATATACCACATCTTGTTTATCTGTTCTTCTGTTGATGGGCAATTGGGTTGTTTCCACCTTTTGGCTATTGTGAATATTGCTGCTATGAACATTGGCATAGAAGTATCTGTTAGAGTCCCTGCCTTCAACTCTTTTGGACATTTGCCCAGAAGTGAAATTGCCATGTCATATGGCAAGTCAATGTTTTAACTTTCTGAGAACTGCCAAAGTCTTATCCACAGTGGCTGTACCATTTTACATTCCCACCAACAATGCACAACATTTATTTTTCATTTTTTGATTGGTAACCATTCCTAAAATGGGTGTGAAGTGATAGCTCCTTGTGGCTTTGATTTGCATTTCCCTAAAAACTAATGATGTTGCACATCTTTTCGTGGGGTTATTGGCCATTTGTATGTCTTTGAAGAAATGTCTATGCATGCCCTTTGCCCATTTTTAAATTAGATTGTCTTTCTTTTTGTTATTGAGTTGTAGGAATTCTTCATATATTCTGGATATTAAATATATCATTTGAAAGGATTTGCTCCCATTCTCACTATAAAATGAAAAAGTTGACTTTTCACTTTCTTGATAATGTTTTTAATGCAGGAAAGTCTTTGATTTGTAAAGTCCAATTTATCTCTTTTTTTCTTTTGTTGCTCATGCTACCAAATGTTAACATTTTATTATACCTGGTTAATTCTTTTGTTCTCTCTTTCTATCTTGCTGTATATGTAATTTTTATTTTGAACAATTTTTAAGTGAATTGTAGACACGAAGATATGGCATTATCTTTTAGACAGTTTTAAATTTACAGAAAACTGAGCAGATGGGACAGAGTGCTCATATACCCTACACTGTGTCCTCTATTATAACCTCTTACACTGGTATAGTACATTTTTTTTTCCATTCCAAAATCCATCTTCTTTTTTTTGTGCATGATTTAAAAAAAATTTATTAATAAAATCAATTAACATATAGCATGAACGTTCTTAACATATGAACATTCCATACCTGGTGTGCAATCAATGGCTCACAATATATTCATCACCATGATCATTTCTTAGAACATCTGCATCACTCCAGAAAAAGACATAAAAAGAAAAAGAACAAATGCCTACATACCATACCCCTTACCCCTCCCTCTCATTGACCACTAGTATTTCCCTCTACACAATGTACTTTAACATTTGTTCCCCCTATTATTTATTTTTAATCCATATTTTTTCCTCATCTGTCCATACCATAGATAAAAGGAGCATCAGAACAAGGTTTTTACAAACACACAGTGCGAAAGCTCTATCATTTATAATCATCTTTAAGAAATATGGCTACTGAAACACAGCTCCACAGTTTCAGGCACTTCCCTCTAGCCTCTCTAATACACCTTAAACTAAAAAGGGGTTATCTATATAATGCATAAGAATAACCTCCAGGATAACCTCTTGACTCTATTTGAAATCTCTCAGCCACTGACTCTTTATTTTGTCTCATTTCTCTCTTCCCCCTTTTGATTGAGAAGGTTTTCTCAATCCCTTGATGCTGAGTCCCGGCTCATTTTAGGATTTCTGTCCCATGTTGCCAGGGAAGTTTATACCCCTGGGAGTCATGTCCCACGTAGAGAGAGGGAGGGTAGTGAGTTTGCTTGCTATGTTGGCTGAGAGATAGGACACATCTGAGCAACAAAAGAGGTTCTCTTGGGGGTGACTCTTAGGCCTAATTTTATGTAGGCTTAGTCTATCCTTTGCGGGGATATGTTTCATATGAACAAACCCCAAGATTGAGGGTTTGGCCTAATGATTTTGTTGTCCTCACTGCTTGTGAGAATATTAGGCCTTCTCCATATGGACAAGCTGAATTTTTTCATAAAAATTAGGCATAAGAGTCACCCCCAGAGAACCTCTTTTGTTGCTCAGATGTGGCCTCTCTCTCTCTCAGCCAACACAACAAGCAAACTCACTGCCCTCCCCCTCTCTACGTGGGACATGACTCCAGGGGTATAAACTTCCCTGGCAATGTGGGACAGTAATTCTAGAATGAGCTGGAACTCAGCATCAAGGGATTAAGAAAATCTTCTCGATCAAAAGGGGAAAGAGTAAAATGAGACAAAATAAAATGTCAATGGCTGAGAGATTCCAAACAGAGTCGAGAGGTTATCCTGGAGGTTATTCTTACGCATTAAATAGGTATCACCTGTTTAGTTAAGGTGTAATGGAGAGGCTGGAGGGAACTGCCTGAAAATGTGGAGCTGTGCTCCGGTGGCCATGTTCCTTGAAGATAATTGTATGATGATATGGCTGTCTCAGTGTGACTGTGTGGTTGTGAGAGCCTTGTGTCTGATGCTCCTTATCGACAGACAAGTAAAACATATGAATTAAAAATAAATAAATAATAGGGGGAACAAATGTTAAAATAAATTTAGTAGATTGAAGTGCTGGTGATCGGTGAAGGGGAGGGGTAAGGGGTATGGTATGTATGAATTTTTTTCTGTTTTCTTTTTGTTGCTTTTTCTGAATTGATGCAGATGTTCTAAGAAATGATCATGATGATGAATATGCAACTATGTGATGATAGTATGAGTTATTGATTATATAACAAGAACAGAATGATCATATGGTAAAAATGTTTGTGTCTGTATGTGGTTATGTATCATGAATTTTAAAAATTAATTAATTAATTAAAATTAATAAATTAACAAAGAGTTGTAAAAGCAAAAAAAAAAAACCTCTTTTCTCTTACCAGATCCCATTGAAGAGTCCACATTGTGTTTATTCATCATCGTGTGTTCTTGGTCTCCTCTTGGCTGTGAGAATTTCTCAGATTCTTCTTGTTTTCGATGACTTTGAGTTTTGAGGAGTAGTGGTCAGGTATTTTATAGGATGCTCCACTAATGGACTCTGTCTGATGTTTTTCTCCTGTTAGACTGGAGTTACGGTTTTGGGGAGTTAAGTGCCATTTTCATCACATCATATCAAGGGTGAGTACTATGAACCTGACTTCACACTGCTGAGGCGGACCAGGTATCACCTGGCGGAAGGAGACATAGCCTTTTAAGGTCTGTATCAACATTCAAATTAGTAGCACTCAGATCACCTATGCTCAGTAAGGTTTGGGGGTTTGAGTGACCTTTGAATCATCATGAAAACTGTACAACAGTCAGAAAACTGCTATATTCACTGCATTTCATGGTCCTGAACAGCATTGTAACCGAGACTCCCCAGGTGTAAAGCTGATTTCACACAGTGCGCTTTTGGTGATGCAATGTTCTAGGAATTAACGCTGGAACAGAAAGCCTTAAGGTCTATTCTTTAAAACATTTAGGATATTATTTGAACCACCAGATTTTTCACGTGTTATCCATATAGAGGCGAGAACATCTGTATCTGCCCATGACCCAGAGGTCGCCTTTGATTTTCTAGAACTGCTTTTGCAAAGAAACTTTTCTTATCTAGAATAGGATTTAGCTGTCTGATGGCACTGATTCTTGTTTCCAGTCATTGAATAAACCTCTGGAATATTTGCTCAGTTAAATTTCCCACATCCTACATTTGATCATTTCCAGGAGCCAATAAGAAGATTTAGTAAAGTGACTCTGAATGATTTATTTGTACAGAAAGAATGAATTTCCTCTTAGTTGTACATCCGACACCCACACGATACCTCATCCACGATGCTGGGAAGGAACATTTTCAGGAGAAATTTGATGCCCAATTAGTATGTTTTAATTTAGTCAGTGGAATTTCCATCTGGCTCTAATGTGTATTCTGGAGGGTGAACTAGGACTGAGTTAAACGGTTTATTAGTTTGTGAGGTGGAGTCAGTAGGTATAAAGATCATTTCACACAAGCAGGATTTTATAGAGTCTCAGATTTTTTTTTTCTTTTTGTTATTTACAGGATGAATAGGGACAGAGAAAGTGTATGCTACCTATTTTGCAATTAAATGCCTTAATATAAATAGTTCAACAAGAAAGAAGTTCACCAAAATAGAGGGGAGAGCAAACTTTTTTTCCTTCTAGAGATATCGGAAATTAGCAGACACGTTGCATCTGGCAGGCAGGAAAACATTTCCTTGTTCTAGGGTATAAGGGTCAGAACTTTACCTTAGAGAAGTGCATTTTGCATAAATAGCAAGGACGCTTTTTAAAAGTTTCAGTGTATTTGCATACACCTATATAGAAAGCATACTTACACAACTTTTAAAACTTCCCAATGTTGGGTGAGTTCACGAGGTAATATTGAAATTAATAACAAAACTCAACTTTTCCCTACAGAAAAATCGTGGAGAAAATAATCCCATCATGCAAATGAAACTTTCGCTGAAGGCTTTAATGTCATTTACACCTGAAAATAGAGGGGATTCCAAATGTAAGGGATCCTGGTCAGAAAATTCCTTCTTTCCTTTTATGGGATCTATTCTTTGTAGTGCATTTCAAGCAGGTGCATATATGTTTTCATATTATGCCTTCTGACCTTCCATTGTTCTGTTTTCATACACTCAAGCACAATCTTAGATAGCTGATATTTTCCATGTTCTTTACTGCCCTAAGAATTAGATTCCCTCCCCCGGCTTCCTCATCCTGTTGAGTGTTGTTCATATTTAGTTATCCCTTAACAGTTTCCCACTTCTGCACTTGCACAACAAATCAGCTTGTATTACTTAGATTTTCTAGTTTTCGTGAAAGTATCATCTAATCTCAAATGATTGTGGAAATTTAAGTTTGAACAGAAAGATCTAAAATGTTTTTCTGTTGACAGTTCTTCTTGATTATGAATTCACTATTTTTGTGAAAGAAAGACGGTTGTATACTGATAAAACTTTTCAGTGTTGACCTTTGCTAACACATGGCTTCAATTGTTTTAATCACGATGGCGCAGATGTAAGTGAACAAGCCCCAGGCTTAAGGCATTCAGTCCTTCCAGGAACAGAACCAGAAATTTCTCCTTGTGTCTGTAGACACTAAACCTCAAGATGTCTGCGAACATTTCACAGTGTTCCACTGTTCCCTCAAGTTTGTTTCCCAGCCATGGAAAATGCCCATGAGAAAAAGTTTTGCAATTGCTAACTGTTAGTCACTTTATATTTCCTGTATTCCTTATTTAATTTCTCTGGTAGCTGGCAATAACATCTAGGATGTAAGTTGCTGAAGGATATTCGGGAAAACCCACATAAATGTCTAAGATGAGGTTTGGCAAGCGGTGGTGACATAACAATGCTACAACTAGAGATTTCATCAAACAGAGAAGGCAGGAAATCCCCACCGCTGCCAAACACCCACTTAAACCCGCCAGAGTCTCAGGGTCAGGGTTTGTGAAAATGGATTCTACACAGTTTTAATTTAATTAGGTTGCTGGAATAAAACTTGGGACCTGAATTTTAGATGCAATGAGATTTCTTTAAAAGTGATCATCTTGAGGGGCTTTTTAAAGAGAAAAACCCGTCAAACTTTTCTGCATCATCTTCTTACTGAACAGCTCAGCCCCACGCTCAAGAGCCTAATGGACACAGTTTCTAATTTAGGGCAGCATTTTATACGTTGAGGTATCATATGTATCTTGATCACTGTAAAAATGTCTGCTGTGCTCTGAATTTATCCCATCCTAGATGTTTAACTCTTTTAAGTTCTAATTACTTCAAGATACCTTTTCCTTTGCTTATTTTTGTTTTGTTGTGGTTTTGAACTGAGAATATGACCAAATTCTGTTCTAGAATCTGATAACTTTCTTATTTGTATACGCTTTTTTATTTGTATACTCAAAAAGTAGGACAAAGGTATTGTCCTACTATTACTTTCTCCATTTATGCCTGTTAATTCTGTCTTATTTATTGTATACACATCCTGGCCTACTTTTTTGGTCTGATTCTTTGATATTTAATTCTATCATTTTGGGAAGTATCAAGGTCCCCAGTTATCAGTATGTAGGTCTAGATGCCACATTTCTACCATTTACTACATTTTTATTGCACTTATTGGCTCACGCATTGTTATGTTTTTATTGTTTACTGGACTGCCATTCTTTGGTGATTTTACCTGTTAATGCTTCTTGCTGTGGGCCTGATTTAGTCTGATGCTGTGGCGATTGGCTCTGCTTTTCTTAAATTTGTCAGGCATCTTAGAATGTAGATGTCTTCTGACTTTAATGGTTGACATCTGTTAGTGTTTATGTAATGTCTGTAGACAACAGATTGTTGGATTTTGCTGTATAGTGAAGTCCAGTTGATTTGCTCATAGCATTACGGTTACATTTCCAAATTTAATTCTTCAGCCCTAACCTCTCTTCTGAACTCTAGCCCTTGGATGTCTAATAGGCATCTCACGCTTAACATGACAAATGGATTTCATTTAGTCTACCCTATAACCTTTCTTCCTCGGGTTTCCCCATTTCAGTAATTGACAGCACCATTCCCAGAATCGTGCAGGCCGGACACCACCCAGGAGTTAACTTTGACTTCGCTCTTTTGCTCACACCCTATATCCAATCCATCAGCAAGTCTTGTTGGCCCCTCTTCAAGATGTGTTCTAATCTCTCCACTCTTCACCCCCTCCGTTGCTCTAACCTTCAGGCAAAGCACCATCGCCTTTTGCCTGGAGCACCAAGAAACTGGCTCTCTGGTTTCCTGGCTTCTGCTCTTGCCAGGAATTGGCTTGCAGTTGTCCACGGAGAAGCCAGAGAGGTCCTTTAAGAGCATGTCATTCCCGTTTGGTAGCATCCCCATCAGAGTCTAATCTAAACTGACCAGGACCTCAAGGCATCATGTACTCTGGTCCCTCACTCCCCACCTGACTCTGCGGTGACTGCTCCTGACTTCTCCTGGTTTGTTAAAAGGATGATTTTTGCCCCAGGCTTTTGGCTTTGCAGTGGCTCTCTCTGTCTCAATTTTCTCCCCCCCCCCCCCATCTCCTCTTGGCTTATTTACATCATTCAGTTTCTCTACTCAAACCTTACTTCTTCAAAAAGGCCTGTTCAGCCCGTACTCTCTAAAATAGAAATGCATTCACTTACATTTATCACTATCTGACATTTTACATTTGTTCATTCTCTGTCTCCCCAACTACAATGTAGGATGCACGATAGTAGGAAGTCGGTCTGTCTTGCATCTGACCATCACCTCTCCAGGGCCCCAATAGTGCAGCGTATCCAGTAGGCACTCAATTAATATGTGCTGACTTAATGCAAAACCGAATATAATTGTAGCATCGTCCATTTCCCCATCACCTTATTGCCATATGTGGTAGTTAGAGTCAGTTGTCAACTTGGCCAGGTGAAGGCACCTAGTTCTATTGCTGTGGCCATGAGCCGATGGCATGTGAACCTCATCTGTTGCTGATTACATGGGGAGTCGGCTAGGAGGCATGCCTGAGGCAGTGAATGATGTTTGACTTAATTGGCTGGTGCTTAAATGAGAGCATACTTCATCTCAGCACTAGCAGCTCAGCCTAGGCCTTTGGAGATGTAGAAAGGAATCACCCCGGGGAAAGTTGTTGGAACCCAGAGGCCTGGAGAGAAGGCCAGCAGAGACCATCCTGTGCCTTCCCACGTAAGAAAGAACCTCAGCTGAAAGTTAGCTGCCTTTCTTCTGAAGAACTAACAAAATAAATCCCCTTTTATTAAAAGCCAATCCGTCTCTGGTATGTTGCATTCCGGCAGCTAGCAAACTAGAACATCATCCTTTGCTTTCTTTTAACTTATGTTTCTTTGGTGGACTTTGAGTTTTATTTTTACTTTGTGCCAGGTTTTCACATTTTCTACTTCTAATCTATTTCATTTACATAGATTGACCTTCCTTCCAGGGAAGATAAACTGAGTTTACTCTAATTCTCTTTCCCCTCCCAAATATTGTTTAGTGGTCTGTCATTCTTTTTGAAACTCTATGAATATTTTCTTATAGCTTTTAACACTCTGTGGTCTAATTTTCTGATTAATAACTGGATATTATTAGCTTTGCCTTTTGTTGATTGGATCGTCTTGTCTCTTTGCTTTCATATGCTCTTAGGTCTCTGTTTTATTTTGATTGTGACCACAGTTTCACTAGTCTTTGTTGATTATTTCACCTTTTCAGTTCTAAAAAGAGTCTCCATGGGCCTTTGAAAAGAAGTGTCACCTTGTTTGGACCTTGCATTTAGAGGACCAGGAATCTCTTTTAATTTGAAGTTTGAGGTCATTTTAATGTTTGCATATTTGTACGTGTTTTCATTTTTTTTTTTTTAAAGTTTTGGTCTGAAAACTTAAGAAATGGATGTGTAGATGTTTAGGGCTTTACTTTTTATATGTCTTGCTTTGTTTAGTTTCTAAGAGTGCTTCTGAGACGAATTCTGTGCAACCTACTAGCCAATGATATTAGAATTTTATTCGTTTAGAAAATAAGTTTATTTTTTTACGCTCTTATTTTCCTCAGTGCTGACCTTTTCTAATTATTCTGGTATATTTGTTTTGCACAGATGAATTTCTTTGATTTATTCTCTATGACTTTTAATATCTCTTGTCACATTGTTGTCTATTTATTTAACCTGGCAGGAGATTGGATTTGCTCAGCACAGCTAATCATTTGCTCTTTTCGTCCATTTTGCTATTTTCAGCTACCTTTGGGTTACTGTTTAAAATTTTATTTACAGATTTAGCAGTTTTTTCTATTTTGAAAGATATTGTTTTTGAAGCTATATGTTTTCTTTCATATCCTAAAATAATTTGATGTAACTTATCTTGATGAATAGTGAATCTAGAGATGGCCAGTCTTACTGTTATCGTGATCTTCCATTTCCTTCCAGCTTCTCTTATGCTTTGATTCCATTTATTCAATCATTCATTCATACCACAAATATTTATTAAGAGCCTCCTCTGTTCCAGGTAGTTTCTGGAAATACATCAGTGAGCAAAGTTCCTGCTCCTAGGAACTTACATTGTAGTGTGTGGGAGGCATCGATCAAATGAATCTTATACCAGACCAATAGATAAGTAATTAAGTAGAAAAATACAGCAAGGTTGGGGGACAGAGTGGAGCTGGAGAGGCTACTTTAGATGGATGGTCATTGAAAGCCTCTAGGATAAGGTAATATTTGAGGAGAGCTGGTTGAGGGTGAGCAATGAGAAGATGTAGGGAAGAGCATTCAAGGAAGAGCTGGGGACAGCTGTGCAAATGGCCCAAGGGAAGCGTGTGCTTCAGATGCTCAAGGAACAGCGAGTAAGGCTGGTGAGCGAGGGCGAGGGGTAGGTCAGGTCCCCCGAGATGTGGGCCACAGAAGGCCCCCTTCCCTCGCTCCCGACACGCTTTCACAGTGCCCAGAACACGCCATGTGTTTGCTGTCTCCTCCTCTTCTCTGGCTGCTCTGTAGACCTTGGTGCCCCGCTTGATTGTCTTTCATTTTTGGGTGGTGGCCTGAGTCACCCCTTCCTCATTATTTGGTGGGGCAGCATCTCATGGCATTTATCACAAGCTGTGAATTTGTTTACGTACACGCCAAGGCTGCCAGACCACGTTTGTTGGATTGTCCCTGTGGTCCTGGAACCTAGCACAGGACTAGGGACTCAGCATGTTCCTACAAGTGTTTGTGAGGAACAAACCAGGACAATCTTCTACCCCTAACTCTCCCCGAGTAGTTTAATTCAGTTTATAAAAATGTATCCCTCTTTTACTGGCGAGAGAGAAAGAGGAATAGGGAAGAAAAAGGCAGTCATATCCAAATATAACCCTACCTCTCATTTTATTATCTCCCCTCCCATTTTTATTACCAAATAATGTAGCAGTTTTTCCTAGGATTTCCTTATTTGGCATCTCGCTATTCCCAGGACCTTAAAACATAGCCCTGGTGAATACCGAGTTCTGTTGTTTCGGTTACTACATGGATCACATTCCTAGCCAACATATTTTCCCAGTGTTTCCTGATTTTCTTTTCACATATTCTTCATAACATTCACCTTATAAGGCATAGAAATATTTCTGCTCTGATTTTGAAAAAATCAAAATGTTTGAAAAACAGAGAAAAAAGTGATGTTGGCTGTCTATGGCTAATAAGTACATTCTCAAGCTTTTATTAAGTAGTTCATCCATTCATTCTGCCTGTATTTGTTGTATGCTCCACCATGCACCAGCTACTGGGCTTGGTCCCGGGGCTTCTGCAGGGAGCGAGGCAGGATAGACATAGCCTCTGCCTTCCCCAGGCTTGTGCTGTGTAGCAAGACAGATATTAAAACTTAGTTACATAAGAAATTATTGAATTACAGGCTTTATGCTAAGTGATACATGAAGGAGGAATATAAACCACTATGAAAGTATCTAATGGTACAAGCTGAGCTAGTCTTAGGGGTCAGGGAAAGCTTCTGTGCTAGTTGTTTACGCAATGATCATTCTTCTCTTTTTAGTAACTAACTGAGCCCTGATTTTGTTTGGTTGCCAGTATATTCAGCTTAAAAAAAAAAAAAAAAACCTCCATTGTTGTACCCTCCTTGCAACCAGGCATGTCCCCCTGACATAGCCTTAGCCACAGAGACAGGGCAGTTTGCTGGACATTGCTGGGCTGGGGGAGCTCTCTGGACAAAGGCCCCGCCTCTGAGTCCTTGTCTCCTCTACTTTCTGTCTGGTAGGAGGTGACCATGCAGTGACCATGAGGACTGAAGTCCCATGCTAAAGAGGGTCATGCAGACAGACAGAAGAGTCTGAGGCACTGATAATATTTAGGGACTGTTGCAGCAGCCTGGAGTTGCTTGTTAGGTGATAACAGCGAGGCCCTACCTAATGAGCGGTGGTGGAGGGTTTCTATTACATACATTCCAATGCAGGCCCTTGTTGGTAGAGCTCATTGGAGGAAGTGACATTTAAGCTGGGCTTTGAAGGGTGTGGGAACGGGATCCCAGGAAAGAGTGCTTCCTACATGCCCTGCTCAGACCTACGGCTTTTGAACCTTAAGGATTCATCGGCAGAGTTCAAGGGTATTGGACTCGGATGGCTCTAGAACTGGTTTCAGGAATAGGCATAAGGGAGGTGAACCTGCAGAGAAAAGACTGATGCCAATAGGATAACATCGTAATAACAGCTCACCGTGTGCCGGGCACTGAGGATTCCGTGTGTGCCCGCATTCCATCCTCACAGCATCCCTGGGAGGAAGGCGCTACCTTTATCCCCATTCTGCAGGTGAGGAAACCGTGGCAAAGAGAGACTAAGCAACTTGCCCAAGATTGCACGGCTAGTAAATGGAAGGGCCAGGATTTGAACCCAGGCAGTGTGACTCTAGAGTCTGAGACCCTAACTTCCCAGCAGGCAGGGCTTGAGCAGAATCTGGAAGTCACACTTCTGTCTCCTCTTTGCTGACCAGCAGGAGTCCTGAGATGTAGCATAAACGTGAAATGTGGGCTGTTCTGACAATGGCATGTCCTTCTGGGTTCTGTTCCTCATTGCTGATAAGCTCATCAGGTGGTGGTTTTGGAAAAGCTTCATGTAGGCCCATCTGTTTTAGTCTTTTGGGATCCCTGCTGAATTCATGTTTCCCTTTCCTTATGAGACATAGAAGTTTTTGCTATACAGCGACTCCTGTGATTTGTACTAAGTTGTGATAAGAATGATTTTCCCACGTACACGCAGGGCCCTTGCCAGCTCTAGACGTGGCTTAGTTTGTCCTCCACCGATCTTCCTGGGATGTCCCTCTACTAATCTAATTCTTACCCCTTTGGGTCCGGTACAGGACAAACTCTGAGAGTAGTCCCTTGCCGGGTTAAAAACTTACCAGTCAGCGACAAGATAAGTACAGAAATAGAGTACATATTTAGAAGCTTGTTAGCAATTTAGCCTTACCCCAACCTCCCAGCCTGTGGTCAATGCATTAACCTTGTTGACAGGATATCTTAGTTTGCCAAATGCAATGATAAATACCACACAATGGCTTGGCTTAAACAATGGGAACTTATTGGCTTATGTTTTTGAGCCTAGAAATGTCTGAAATCAGTTGCAAAACAATGCTTTCTCCCCCAAATCTGTAGTGATCTGGTGCCAGCCACTGGAGATCCTTAGGGTTCCTTGGCTTGTGTCTCTGCTCCCAGTCACGTGGCCATGTCCTCTCCTTTCTGGCTCCTGTGACTTCTGGGTTCTCTTTATAAGGCTTCTAGTAATCTTTTATAAAGTCTCCCTCTGCTTCAGTGTCCTATACCTTAACTAAAAATGACATCTTCTGAAGATCCTATTTGCACTGGGTTCACACTCACAGGGACATAGATAGAGATTAAGGGGATCTGTGTGTTGGGTGCGTGATTCCATCACACACAGGGTGCAGATCATCTGGGAAATCACCTGTAACGTACGCTTGTTATAGTCCTGGCCACAGACTGCTCGTTGGTCCAGGAGAGATTAGAAATTAAAACAAAGCAAAACAAAACAAAAGTGTCCCTTCACCACGTTTAGTTTGAGATTCTGCATCTGAATGCTCTATAAACGAAATTAATTTTTTTCCATTGTTGAATCACCTTGCCGATTCAGTCTGTAGGATATAATCTAGCATTTATTGATATAGTAAACTTTTCTCGTTGTCTTTTAGTCTTATTCTAGTTGTTCCATCTACAGAGGTCTTACCATCTTGTTTGTATTGTGGGAACCGTGAGGGCAGGGGCTGCCCCTTCTCTTGCCTCTCCCAGAGCACTCAGCTGTACACAGTAGGTATTCACTTCCTTCCTTTCATCCTTCCTTCCTTCCTTCCATCCTTCTGTTTTCTTTTCTTTTCTCTTGCCAATCAAGAGATGAGGAAAGCTGGGCAGGCAGGAGAATAAGGGTCAGCTTTGCATCATTTGATGCTAGAAGGGGAAAATTCTCTCATAACTTAAGATTTAGAAACCCCAAGCTAAGGAGGATGCACCAGGCACACTTGGATAATGACCATTTGTTGGACCTAAAATGCCAGGCATAGTGTGAGATGCCTTTACACACATCATTTAATTGCTAAATTAATTAATCACCATTTCTTAAAAGAGGTGTATAGTCTCCCAGGGCCACTGTAACAAATTGCCACAAACTGGGTGACTTAAAACAACAGAAATTTATCGTCTCACAGCTCAGGAGGCCGGAAGTCCAAAATCAAGGAATCAGTAGGGCCAGGCTTGTTCTGAAAGCTCTAGGTGAGGTCTCTCCTCGCCTTTTCAGCTTCTGGTGGCCGGTGCTCCTTGGCTTGTGGTCACTGAATTCCAATCTCTGCCTCTGTCTTCATATGGCCATTCCTTCTGTGTCTCTCTCCTATATGTGTCTTCTTTTCTGCTGCTTATAAGGACACTTATCATTGAATTTAGGGCCCACTCTAATTCAGGATGACCTCAAAAGACCCTTATTTCAAAGCGGGGCACATTCTGAGGTTCTAGGTAGACATATCTTTTTTTGCGGGGTGGGCATCATTCAACTTACCACCATAGGTATAATTATCATCATTTTACAGATGAAGAAAATGAGATATCAGAGAGGTTAAGCAACTTGCCCAAGGTCACTCAGCTAGAAAGCAGGGGAGGTTTGTGTACTTTCGATTATTTTTGTTGTTACTTGGTAACAGCATTCATTGCTAAAAGGGGCTGTTCCTAGATTTAGAAAACATTTTAAGCATATATTGTCATTTTTCTAAAATAGCTTTTTCTGTAATTGTTTGAAAGTCTTATATTTCCATGAAAGCTTTTCCTTTATCTGCTTAGCTGTTAGTACAGAGGGTGGTGGAAGAGCTGTGCTTAGTCTAGTCTGTCCAGCAAATTACAATCCCAGCTTTACCTTCGCATCTCTTGGGAGAAGAAAGAGACAAAGACCTCTTCTCTGGGTCTAATTGGGCTGTAATTCAGCCTTCTAGCCGTGGCGGTTGGGACATGCAGCTTTAGCAGAAGTGTGTATCCTGCCTTTGAGACTGGTAGACTTGTCACATGACTCTCCAGTGTCATGGGTCCTCTTTCTGGTATAGGGTTTTCAGATGCAGCTTTTCGGTTCTTTGAGGATAATTGCTTTTTAGTATTTTTGGTAGCTTTCAAAGGCTCTTATTATTTTATCTGAATATATATTTATTTGTAATTTAATCAGCCTTTGAAAATTATTTTAACAACTTGCAATGCTGAGTTAGAATTAGAATTGCAGTTCAGAAAAGATAAAGACACATTTACTATCTACTAAGATATTTAACCTGGTCTTTTAATTATCCTCCAGAACATAAAGTTATAATTTTATCCCTCTAAATGTATTTTAAAAAATTGAACTGAGTCCTCAGAGGATACAAATCCCAGCGAAAACAATCGTTCCTAGGTAGGACTTTTTAAATGTAAATTGTGAGTGTCAAATAAAAATTAAGATGATGTTTGAAAGAGGTAAAGTGGACATTTTTATGATTTTTGAGTTTCTCAATCAGAATCAGATCTTTATTTAAAAATATATTTTTATGTTTTTAAAATGAGATTAATAAGAATTGTCTGTTCAGTGTAAATTCTTCAGTCCTTAACAAATTCAATGAAATTCGAACTACAGAAAAGTGGTTAAGAAATTAACCTCCTTTAGATGATCTGATAATTGAAGCAGAAAGCAGCACAATTGTGACTCAGGATGCTGCTAGATGGAGAGGGCAAGAAAAAAAGTAAATACCCCTCTTAGGAGCCCAGGTGGCCTGCTGAGTAGTTTAAAGTATAGGTGTATGTATTTAAGTAATTTTTCTGCAGTCGCTAACCTCTGTCATGCCATGTCTTTAATCCCTCACATCTAACTGGCGATCAAAGCCTTGACTTCTGCCTACTAAATGGCCCTTTTAATCTGTCCCTTCCTCTCCAGTCCAGCTGCTCTGCAGCCACCGCACTCTCGCCTTGGAGTTTTCTGGACCCAGGTTCTCCCCTTCCCCAGTCGCCCTCCCACACCGTGGCCAGAGGGAGGCCCTTTTAGAGAAGTATCCAATCATGCCACTCTGCCCTTTGTTATCCTTTCATCCTTATTTCTCCAGACCAAAAGAAAAAGACCAAATAAAACACCGGCCCCTCAGCCAGTTACATAGAGCCTTTTAATTCTTGCCTATGATCCTTCTTCATTGCAGGGGCCTTAGACTCGGGGTGGGAGGGGGGTGGGGGTGGGAGGGAATCAAATTCCCCGGGAGCTGTTCTTTGGCTCCAGCTGTGCTCCTGATCTAGAAATCTAGAAGGCTTTTCCCTCCCCCAGGGGCTGGCATCACAGTCTCCTCCAGGAAGCCTTCCTTGATAATCTCTTCCCTTCCTCCCCTGCTTCCATTCATTCAGAATCCCAATAGACAAATATTAATCTAGGTTACATAAGTTTTAGTTATTATATTTGTACCTAATTATCACATTCTAATAACAGTGTTGCAAAGTGGTTACACATCTCAAGCTCTGAAGCCTGAATGCCTGGATTCCAGCTCTGGCTTTGCTATTTCCGAGCTGGGTCAACTGAGCAAATTACTTAAGCTCTCTATACTCCAATTTACTCATCTGTAAAATGGAGATAATGACAGTGTCCACTTCCTCGGGCTATGGTGAAGAGTAAATGAATCAATACATGTAAAGCTCCTGGGACGCGTTGGCTGGGAGGAGCTAATATTTACTGGGCGCTTTCATGATACCATGAACAAGCCATTATGTTAATTGCACTGATTATATTTGAGAAAATACTTTTTAAGAATTTTATATATGTTATGATTATATTGGTAAAATAAACAATAGGTTACTGTTAAAATGCATGGTAATGCTATTTAGTGTTAGAGTTCTTACTCTGGACAATGAAGAACTTTTGAAATAAAGAAATATCTTCTTGGGGAGAAAAATTTAACTCAGTTCTTGAATTCTAGTAATTTTTGCAAAAGTCTCCACTGGCAGATTATCTACAATTTATTAAAACAAATTTACTTTTTCTGAAGAATCGAGTGCATAGATTAAATGCCTCATACGAAGTTATGTTAAAGTGCACATCAGAACCAGAAGTGAGAAATAAAGACTTATTTTTTAAAATTTATTTATTAATTAAAAAATTAAGAAACCAAATAAAACATCAACGTATATAATCAGTAATTCACAATATCATAGTTGTATATTCATCATTTCTTAGAACATTTGCATTAATTCAGAAAAAGAAATAAAAAGACAATAGAAAAAGAAATAAAACGAACACAGGAAAGAAAAAAAAAAAAGAGATTATACCTACCATACCCCTTACCCCTCACTTTCATTGATCACTAGCAAAAAATAAAGACTTATTGACCACATTACTCAGAAAATTGCAATTTATTTCTTCAGTTCTCTCATGGTTGACTGCAATTACAAATGATGCTGAAATGAACATCCTTTTACCCAAAACTTCTATGCAACTTAATAATTCAAGGATAAATTGATCAGCAGGATTTTTGGATCAAAGAAAATGATTAAAGTCTTTGGATACTAATTGCTATATTACCTTTCAAAAACGTTTTACTAATAAATACTCTTAACAACAATGAAAGTGTTTATTTCTGCCATGTTTTGGCTATCAATGAATGTGATTCTTGTTTCATCTTTGATAAATCATCTTTTTTTTTGCAAGAAAAAAGAAATGAAGACTGTATACCTTGCTCTTATTCATAATTTATTTGTTTTCAGTAAATGTGTATATTTTAGATTCTGCTATTTTTATGATCACAGGATTTTTAACAACCAAAAGTTTTCATATCTAACAAGTTTGTTTTTTAAAAACCTGCATAAATTAAACACAAGAGGAGAAAAATCCCATCAGATACTGCTAATGTGTATGTTGAGTATGATTAATAAAAATCAAAAAATGCAAACTCCCAAATCTAAATACTAGAGAAAAAAGACAAAAGGCATATCAACAGCTGGAATTAGAGAAATTTGGTTTGGAACCTATTATTTCCATTTACCGGATGGGAATGTGCAGAGTTGAGTAACACAGTTTAACATCTTAAGTAACTTGAGAGAGACATCTGATATGTAT
>PVIY010036133.1:0-25708 GCA_004026745.1 Myrmecophaga tridactyla
ACATGGTGAGCCACTTTTTGCTCGATGATTTTATGATTCTCTTTGTCCTTTGACGGTTAAGACTGTGATGTGTTTACATGTATATATCCTGGGGATTATTTTACTTGGAGTTCATTGAGCTTTTTGGATGTATAAATTCATGTTTTATATCAAATTTGGGAACTTTGTAGCTATTACCTTTTAAAATATTCTTTCTGTCCCTTTCTTCTCCTTGTTGGACTCCCATAATGCATATGTTGGAATGCTCAGTGGTGTCCCACAGGTCTCTTATAGTCTCTTCATTCTTTTTACTTTCTGTTTCTCAGACCAAATAATCTTAGTAGAATTATCTTCAGGTTCACTGATTCTTTTTTCTGCCAGTTCAAATCTGCTGTTGAGTCCTTCTAGAGAATTTATCATTTTCATCACTGAACTCTTCAAGTACAGAATTTCTGTCAGGGTCTCTTAAAAATCAATCTTTTTATTGATATATTCTATTTGGTGATTCATAATTTCCATACTTTAATTCTTTAGACATGAATTCCTTTAATTCTTTGAACTTCCTAATTTCTTTAGGTGTCTTGTATTTATTTGGTAAAAACTGGAAATTTTAGGTAATATAATCTGGCAACTTTGGATTACATTACACCCCCCTCCCTAGGATTTGTTGATTTTGCAGTTTTGTTGCTATTTTTTTAGTGATTTTTCTGGACTAATTCCAGGAGTATTGATTCAAGAAAAGCTGCTGAACTTCTAAAAGAATGCATTATGGTATTTTAACTTGACCTACTTGTAGTGTGTGGCATTGGTAATCTCTGCTCATCTAGCTTGGTAATCAGCTGATGATTGGATGGATATTTCCTTGAATCAATACTTCTTCCATTCTTTGTCAAGGGGGTTCTGTATACGTTTGGAGCAAGCCTTCAACACTTAGGCAAGCAGTTTACAACTCTGCCTTAGCCTTCACTTACTCTTGTACAGGAGTTCAAGATCAGCCAGAGATGAGAGATTTGGCCCCCTCTCAGGTTTTTCCTGGGATTGCATACAGCCTTGCACATGCATGCAGCCTTTTAGATCACCAGAGATGTCAGAGCTTTTCAAAGCCCCCATGGACTTCTCATTCCCAGATATTTCTTTTAAGTTCTTCACCAGTCTCTTGCTTGCCCAAACTATTATAGATGCCTCAGGCAGCTGTGATGTTAAACAATTGCTATTAATTGTTTTTGATGAACACCCTGTGGGTAGGACTTTTCTTATGGAGCAAATTTTGAGTCAGGTTAAATAATGAAAACGCTCTGTGAAGGGGCTTTTTCAGGGAGCCCTGAGGTAGATCAAAGAGTGGTAATGTTCTGGATATAAAATTTTTTGAGGAGTTTCAAATCTGGCCTGCCCCCTTAGATACCTGAAAGACTGCTGTCTGGGTTTTACAGCTACTGTGTTGGGAGGCTGCTGGCTTTCAAGGCTACTGTGGATCTGGGGTGAGGGGCATGCAAGTAGGTCAAGTTAAAATACCATAATGCATTCTTTTAGAAGTTCAGCAGCTTTTCTTGAATCAATACTCCTCAGATTGCTTCAGGCCTTTGGTTAATTTCCAAATTTCTGAAAAGTTTATTTTTATTATTTTGTCAGTATTTTCATTGCTTTTATCAAGAAGTGGATTTACAGAAGTCCTCATGCCACCATTCCAGAAGTCCCACCTGGTTAGCTATTAGCTATTATTTTGTCATGTAAACTGTTTCTCAGCTTGCTTTCTTCCCATTTAATAATGCCTCTTAGAGATATTTCTATACAAAGTCATGCATATCTTCTGTTAATGTGCCCCAGAGTATGGGTGTAATATAATTTATTTGACTAGGCTCTATTGCCAGATCATTTAGTTTGATTCCAGGTTGTTTCTTTCTATCAAAATAAATGCAATGAATGTAATTTTGAATTTATCTTTTTTAAAAAAAATTTAAATATAACAACACAGAAACATGAACATTCTTACCATATAATCATTCCATTCTTGGTATATAATAAAAAACTCACAATATCATCACCATGATCATTTCTTAGAATATTTGCATCAATTCAGAAAAAGAAATAAAAAGAAAAAAGAAAAAGCTCATACATACATACCCCTTACCTCTCCCTCTCATTGACTGCTAATATTTCCATCTACCCAATATATTTTAGCCTGTTTCCCGTATTTTTTTCTATACCCCTTACCACTCCCTTTCATTGATCACTAGCATTTCACTCTACTAAATTTATTTTAACATTTGTTTTCCCTATTATTTATTTATTTTTAATCCATATGTTTTACTCATCTGTTGATAAGGTAGATAAAAGGGGCATCAGACACAAGGTTTTCACAATCACACAGTCATGTTGTGAAAGCTATATCATTATACAATCATCTTCAAGAAACATGGCTACTGGAACACATTTTCTACATTTTCAGGCACTTCCCTCCAGCCTCTCCAATATACCTTAACTAAAAAGGTGATCTCTATATAATGCATAAGAATAACCTCCAGGATAACCTTTTGACTCTGTTTGAAATTTCTCAGCCATTGACACTTGATTTTGTTTCATTTCTCTCTTCCCCCTTTCAGTCGAGAAGGTTTTCTCATCACTTGATGCTGAGTCCCAGCTCATTCTAGGATTTCTATCTCACATTGCCAGGAAGGTCCACACCCCTGGGAGTCATGTCCCACATAGAGAGGGTGAGGGCAGTGAGTTTGCTTGTTGTGTTGGCTGAGAGGGAAAGGCCACATCTTAGCAACAAAAGAGGTTCTCTTGGGGGTGACTCTTAGGCCTAATTTTAAGTAGGCTTAGCCTATCCTTTGCAGGGTCAAGTTTCATATGAACAAACCCCAAGATTGAGGGCTCAGCCTATTGCTTTGGTTGTCCCCACTGCTTGTGAGAATATCAGGAATTCTCCACATGGGGAAGTTGAATTTTCACCCTTTCTTGCCATTCCCCCAAGGAGACTTTGCAAATACTTTTTTATTCACTGTTCAAATCACTCTGGGATTTATTGGGCCATTGCTCTGGACAGACCTACAAAATCTCATGCCCTGCTCAAGGTTCCATGTACTTATGGTGTTCAATTAAAGTGTCCACATAAGTTATATTAGGGAATGCACTAGTCAAAATATAAATTTTGTACCAAATAAGTATTTTATGAAGGAAGTATAGACAATAAAATAGTGATTTTAAAGTATGTTAAAAAGGACCTGGCAGGAATCAAAGGTCTGAAATTGAAGACTTGATATACATAAATGCCAGGTAAAGTTCAGAGAGAGAGATTTGTTATGATAACTGTAAAAAGCACCTCTCTTGTCTAGGCTGATGACTTCAGTCATGTATGTTGTCTTTTGGGCACTAGCAGGTTTTTAAAAAGCCATGACAAACTTGTTTAACACAAAGCTTGTTCTTTTATCTTCTCCCTACATGGTCATTCCAAGGCTTGTGGATAGAATTGTGCTTCCCAAATCTAGCCAGTGTTTAAAGGAATTGAGTGGAGAACATGCAGGAATTGGGGGGCAGGGTTAGGGATGAGCAGAGATCTTACTATACTGTCATTACCAACTCCTTGGTGACCTTGGAAAAATTGCTTAATGTCTCAGTTTCCAAATCCCTTAAGAGAGGCAACGAATTAGTAGGGAACATAGAAAGCATTATAACAGGTATTACCATGGTCATATACTATTCAGGAAAGCTGAATTTGATCAAGTAAGCCACTGATAAAGGAAACACTTTTAAATGCTTTTTAACCTCCTCAATAATTGTGTACCTTTGTGTCTTAGTGAGTAAAGTAAAATTTACATAATCAAGATGGAAAAAATAGGCCATTACTTTCGACATTAAATGTAGACAGGCCCCAGCATCATGGGACATAACTAGCCCTGACACAGACAAAAGTTTCAAGGATGAGCCTGGCCATGACATCATGGATGAACTGATTAAAAGGGGGAAAAGAAATAGAGTTTCAATGGCTAAGAGATTTGAAATTGAGATGAGAGGTCATTCTGGAGGCTACTCTTATGCAAATTTCAGTCAGATATTGCAAACTGCCACAATACAGCAAACCCCAACCAATAGTGTTCCTGGAAACAGTGTTCCTGGATATTCTGTGCACTATAAAATTTTACTTTTAAGTTTGTTTTTTGGAGACTTGAAACCTCCAGATTGTTCCAATGCCAGAGAAGCTCTGAAACCCAAAGATACTGGACTCTCTCCAAGGATAACAACTGGTTTCATCAGTTCATCCCTTTGTCCTTAATAACAGTGTCCCTTTTCAGCCTTGAAGCAGTCAGAGAGTCATTGCCCAGATATCCCTGAAGATTGAGAGATAATTATCAAATGAGAGGGAAGAATTGCAACCAACTGAGAAATCTGGGTCTAAGAGATGATTTTGATTATCGAATTGTTATATAAATATTTCTTTTTGCTTTCTGGCATATTCGAGTAGACAGAAAAATACCTGAAATCTCTGAATTGTAATCCAGCTGGCTTGATCTCTGATAATGATTGTATACCCTTATCTTCTGCCCCTCTGTTCTAGTTTGCTAGCTACTGGAATGTAACACACTGGAGAGGGATTGGCTTTCAATAAAAGGGGATTTATTTAGTTAACATATAGTTCTTCAGAGAAAAGGCAGCTAACTTTTGACTGAGGTTCTTTCTTATGTGGAAAGGCATAAGGCGATCTCTGCTGGCCTTCTCTCCAGGCCCCTGGGTTCCAACAACTTTCCCTGGGGTGATTCCTTTCTGCATCTCCAAAGGCCTGGGCTGAGCTGTGAGTGCTGAGATGAGGTATGTTGAGCTGATTGGGCTGTACTACGTTGAGCTCTCTCATTTAAGCACCAGCCAATTAAATCAAACATCATTCATTACAGCAGACACTCCTCCTGGCCAACTGCAGCTGTAATCCAGAACAGATAGATGAGGTTCACATGCTATTGGCTCATGTCCACAGAAATAGAATAGGCACCTTCACCTAGCCAAGTTGACACCTGAATCTAACTACCACACCTGTGATTGTAAATACTTTTCCTTTGACTGGGCCATATCTTCAATTTTCCTGGTGTGATTTGTTTTTTTTGCTGGTGTCTAGACATTTAATTACCTTAATTAGTTTATTCTGGAGATTGTTTTCACTTCTTTTACCTAGGGTTTTCTTGCTGGATGAATTTGTCATCTGTCTGTTCTTTGACATTCAGTTCAGCTTTTTCTGGACCTTTAGCTTAGGTTATGTTTAACAGAGGAGAATTTTTCAGTTCTTGTTTTCTTGTTTCTTGCCCTGCTTATATGGTGCCCTTTACCCCCCACCCTTAGGGGGGTCTACTTAGGTATTATAGACCCCAGCCAGGTTTTCTGGAACAAACTGACCTCCTGTCAGGGGGAAGGAGTCACCTGCATCAGTTTTCCCTGAGGGTGAGACCCAGCAGGTTGAAAGACTTTCCTGTGAAGTCTCTGGACTCTGTTTTTCTTATCTTGCCCAGTATGTGGCACTTGTCTGCCTGCAGGTCCCACCAGCATAAGATGATGCGGTACCTTTAACTTTGGCAGACTCTCCCTGCTGGGGGCATGGTGGAGACAGAGGAGAGGTTGTAGGTTGGTTTTAATGGCTTCAAATTACCAGGCTCTGGTGTCTGAATTCCTTGAGGGAGGGATTCCACCTGAGTTGGGCTTCACCCCTTCCCTAGGAAGGCACAGGCTTGAGACAAGCCCTGAAATGAGCTTGTTTCTGTCTATGCCTGGGGCAATTGCAGCCTGAGCAGTCCTGCCACTGAATCCAGAGGCAGTCAAGCCTTTGTAGAAACACAGCCACAAAAATCTCTGTTTCTTTTCTTTTTTTCTTTTTCCATTAGCCCAATGAGCGACCTCCACTTTGACCAGGTTCACCTGAGCTGGGGGCCTATTTTTAGTAGTCAGAATTTGTTAATTAATTCCACAATTGGTGTTTGGTTGGGCTCAGCCCCTGCTGCCGTTAAAGTCTCTCTCCTTTCCCCTCTGGGAAGCAGCCTGTGGGGGAGGGCCACCAGCTGCCATGTCTCAGGGAACTTACAGTTCTGGGGAGGCTCGCAGCTGGTCCAACTGGTCCAGGCTAGGGTATGCTGTGTGTCTGGTCACTGACGTAGCTCCAGGAGCTGTTCAGTAATATTTCTGGTTATTTAGTAGTTGTTCTGGAGGACAAACTAAAACACGCACATTGCTAAGCCTCCATCTTGGCCCCTCCTCTTAAGGTTCGATTGTAAATACTTTTGACTAACCTTCATCTGTAGCTAGTTATCCAGGTTTTCAACTTTAGAGTCTTGTAATCACTGAAGACAGTCCCTAATGTTTATTAATGAAGGATCCTATGTCAGCCCAGAACTAACCCACCCCAAGTCCAAAGTTATCTTGATAACCAATACTGGATCTAATCAAAGTGGACCCGCCTGACATGCACAGTAGCTTAGACTTTAATCCACAAGTCACCTATACCTCATTTCACCATTTTCTTTCATATATTCTGTGACTAAGCATGTAATCAAACTGCACATGCCCAATAATTAGATCACCTCTAATTCCACCATCTGTGCTCATTATCCTAAAACCTTCTCATCTTTTCTTTAATAAAATTACCTGAATTACTGTAGTTCAGGGAGACAGATTTGGGGCTGATAGGCCATCTGCTCTCCTACTATGCACCTGGCAATAAACTCTTTGAAAAAAAATGTGGACAGTTAGTATAGCATAGCAGTTAAGAGCACAGGCTCTGGAGCCAGACTGCCTGATTTCATATCCTGGTTCTGCCACTTACAAGATATGTTACCTTGCACAATATCTCGGTTTTTTCATTTGTAAAATAGGGTCAATAATAGTTCCTACCTCATACATAGGATTGATGTGATGATTAAATTAGCTAATATAAGAAAAGCATTTAGTACCGGTCAAATAGTAGCACTCAATAAATGTAAATTATTATTGTTAATTAAAGATGCTCTCATGGACTCAGGAGCCTAACAGGAGCACAAGAGGCAGGTAGTCAGAAAGCTGGCATACAGAAAGTTAGCGAGTATGAGAACAAAGAAAGTGAAGGCTTTCATCCAGTCCCTTCAGGGAGATCATATTATCAGGATACTTTGTATAAAATGCATCAATGTAATTAAAAATGTATTCCTTGGGCCATTTGCATCAGAATCATCAGGGGATGGAGGAATTGATAAAATGAAGATCTCAGGGCTTCATCCCAAATTTGCAGATTCAAAACCTCTAAGCCTGAGATCTAAGTGTGTACATTTTTAACAGGCACCAAAGGAGTTTCTGAAGCAGACTAAAGTTTGAGAACCACTGGACCAGTGTATATTTGGATATGGTTTGATCAGAGCACAGTAAACAGCTGGTAGCACTGACAATGATGTCAAGTGGTTCTAAGAATAAGAATCCATATTCAGTTTGACCCTGGAGCTGCTCTGAGCTCACTTGCTTCTGCTCTTAGGCTAATGAATAATCTTCTCTTGTAAATTTTTAACTCAGATGGAAGATATCCTGCTTCTGTGCAAAGTAAACACATTTAAATTCCTAGTTCCATAAGGCTTTTGTTAACTAAACTTTTGATGCTGGCTGTTAATTCTAGATATTACCAGTAGGGAGCATAGTCATCTTAGGCTTTGCATAACAAAGAAGTCTGAGATGACCAGAAGAAACTCTTTTGGGTATGGCAATCTCATCCTGGAGGTTGGAATATAAGAGACATAAGCCATTCTGTGTGGGGTAGGAATGTGACCTACCCCACACAGAATGAATGGGATTGCTCATTTTCACAGATGACACAGAATGAAACCTTTAAATCTAAGGTGTTTATATATGATAAAAATACGATCTTCTAGATATGCCACTCTACACATTGAAATAGAGCTCTTCTTCCATGAGTAGCATGCCGTCCAATTAAGTACTTTGGAATAGGATCTGAAATGTAGAGAGACATGTAAGAAAAACTATGAGATGTTGAATTATTCTATTTTGAAAGCAATGTGCTTTGGTATGTGGAATTAGACACCTGGACGGAAATACTGGAATGCCTGATGAAAGATAAATTTCAGTTTTCTGCAGTTTCATTCAAGGTCTGTTTCCTCAGCTCTACAGATCATTTAATTATCACCTGAAAGGAAGCTGGAAGGTTAAGCATTTGGGGGACTTTGGGAGAAAGCTGAAACTTAAGTCAACTTCCTCTTCCCTCCCTCTAATCCCCAAAGTCAAAATATCTGAGACCAGATTAACAGTACAGTAAAATGATAACACTTTTCTTTGTTTTCCATACAACTTTTCATAAACCCAGAGAGAAGGATTAGATCATTTATAAAATGTAGTCATTGGGAAAATGAGTTTTAGAATTTAAAAATATTGGACTGAATATCAAGACAAGTAGGATTTCTGTGAAGAAATCTTTTAGTACTTGAAGTGGGCTTCATTCTTAAGATGCTTAACTGTAATATAGAGTCAAAATATTGGGGGAATGTTGATTAATATTTATTGAGGTCCTGTAGTGAATGTGCTGTAGGGAATCAGTTTTGTGTTGGCCTGAGGACCGTGAGCCAGTTTCAAACTAATACTTTTTTTCTATATTATATCTCCTGTGACTTAAATAGTTATCAAAGTTTTTCTGAATATAAAAAGGTTTATGCTGTTGGGATTGGTCTATAAATTGGTGATAGCCTTTTACATCACCAAAACCATATTCACTGGAATGATTGATGGGATCAATTGATGGTGCAAAAAATGAAGATTTAGAAAATAAGTATGGATTATTGAATACTTGAAAGAAAAGGGAAATTTCCCTGGGTAATAGTAAAATAACTTGCTTTTTCTAGCCTTAGAGTCTAACATTTTCTCTGAGTGTGATGTGTCATGAAATTTATGCTGCTCAACTAGATACATTTCATTTTCCTGTAATGTAGAAGAAGAATTTTCTCTAGTCAATTTAAGTCTGTCAAACAAAACTTATTTGATTAATAGTATTTATTTTATAAAGGTCTTACTCCAAAAATTTGTAAGGAATTTTAAAGAAAAAAAACCTGTCCCCATACCCCTGTTCAAAATGCTGCTCTATTATGATTCAGACACAAGAGTTATAGTTATGTGAAGCCCTTTTTTTCCCCACTTATTTCAATCAGTTCAAAATTTCATCATACTACTTCTCCCGCTTTGCTGGCAGAAAATGAAAAACAAAAATCCTACAAAAGATAATAACTAATAAATGGAATTATTTTCCTTGTGATTACAATCTTTGGGTATAATCTATACACTGCAAAATTCCATACCACCATCTAAACTTGGATGTGTGGGGTCAGTCCTTAGCAAAACTGTGAAGTATGCAAAATTGTTTATGGTCCCTCTCTGCCATCAGACTTTTAACCTGTAGTGCCTTGACTTCAAGAGTCTTCTGGATAACTTATACTTAACATGCCCTTTATTTGTTTCCCCATGATTGCTTTTGATTACCTTTACTTATGGTCTCATTCTTCAGAGAGAAGAAGTAGTCTTATAGACTGTTTTGTGCTCATATGAGAATGGGTTCATTTATTAACATTTTGCCTCTTTCTAAGCAATATATTTGCATTTTTTTTGTATGCTGTATGATGGAGTCACATTTCATTATTTTCCATGTGCGTATCCCACTATTTTAGCACCATCTGTTGAATTATTTTGTTTGTTTTTAATTTGTTTGTTATACTTGTTTGTTTGTTTTTGGGAAGTGCATGGATTGGAAATTGAACCTGGGCCTCCCGCATGGCAGACGAGAATTCCACCACTGAACTGCCCTTGCACTCCCTATATTTGCATTTAAGAGAGATTTTGAGAGACAGTAACTTAATGCAAATGGGTGACTCTAATAGTAGGAATTCTAGACACTGTGGCAATTAAGTAGATGTGGTCAATTTTGCTAATTGCCTCAACCAACACATCTTCTCACTTATTCCTTAGTAATAGAGTCTTGAATTCATATGTGATGATAGTGCTCGCAAACAAAGATCATTTCCAGTCTCCTTTGCAGTTATTTGTGGCCATTTGACTAAGTTCTGGCTTATGACAGGTAAGCAGAAGTCTCTCTAAAATATAGGGGGGTGTCGTCATCAACATGGTGACATAAACAGCTATTGAAAATCTCTCCTCGAGGATTCAGCATTAGAAAAGAAAAATTGTGAATCGTTCAAAAATCTGGAAGAGGATATGGACTGGAGAGAGACCCTACCAATCCTGAATTTAAGAAGTAGAAGATTATCAGGTAGGAAGTTTCTGTCCTGGACCAACTGGTCCTTTCCCTATCCCCTCACTTGGTGTCACAACACGGGACAGGCAGAGAAACAGCTGCAGGGACCTCACCCAATGGAGACGCAGAATGTGTATTCTCTCATAGCAGTGGGACAGACCCTCAGCTTTTGAAGACCTGCACGGACAGGAGAGAGCATTTCAAGGCCAGTAAGAGACAGAGAGATTGAGAAAATGGGTTTCTGGCCTGGTTCCAAAAGTCCTCCCCTCACCACTGTGAGAAATGGCAGCAAGAGACCTGATCCCTGCCTGAGGGAAGGCTAAAGACTGGGACAGCAGAGGGTGTCCTCTGCCACAAATAAAGTGGGTGATAAAAACCCCAATTGAGCAAGATTCTGGCCAGCAACAGGAAGGAACAGGAACACTGCAGACAGCCTAACCTGGTGAGGCACACCTGTTATTGGACAGTGGATATTCTTGGCAGAAAAGAAAGTGCAAGAGAATTGAATGTTTTTTCAAGAGACGACTCAGAAAATTATTTCAGGGTGACTGGAGCTGGTCTTGACTCCCTGCACAGGAACACCCTCCCCCCATTTTGGCCGAGAAACACAGATGACCCAACTGTTAAAAGAGGGCCCTAAAACAAACTCAGGTCTTTCAGGATGGTGAAAGACAGAGGAACACTGTGGGACAACAGACTTGTTTTACCCACAAATAAAGACATTGCTGTGGTGCCCAGTGCCTACCCCCATCTCTGAGGCAGGCTGCTATATGGGTCTGGTTTTGGGGAAAGACTTGGGGGCAGAAGCATTCTGACAGCTGACCAGTGAGAAAGATGAACAGATATTGAACAAATCCAATCAACAGGAAAATACTAGGCAAAAGAGATAAAATGACCTCTAGAATAATCTAAACAAGGAAATCAGATGCCTTGACACCAGCAGAAAATCACAACTCATACTAGATAGAACAAAGATATGGCCCAATCAAAGGAGCAAACTAAAACCTCCACTGAGACAAAGGAATTGAAACAACTAATTAATGATGTTAAAACAGATCTTCTAAATCAATTTAATGAGTTGATGGAAAATGACATGAAGGATATAAAGAAGACACAGGATATCCATACAGAGGAACATGAAAACTTAAAAAAAAACTGTAGAACTTATGAAAGGTATAATAGAAGAGATGAAAAAACACAATGGAGACATATAACAGCAGACTTGAAGAGGCAGAAGAAAGGACAAGTGAACTAGAAGAAAGGATATCTGAAATTCTACACACAAAAGAACAGAGAGAATGCTGGAGACCCAGGTTTGATTCCCAGAGCCTATCCATGCCAAAAAGCAAATAAAACAAAGAAACAAACAAAAATAAAAAAGAACAGATAGGGAAAAAAGGAAATGTTTGAGCAGGTCCTCAGGGAACTGAATGACAACATGAAGTACATGAATACATGTGTTATGAATGTCCTAGAAGGAGAAAAGAGGGGGAAAGGGAAAGAAAGAATAATAGGGGACGTAATCAATGAAGATTTCCCAACTCTTATGAAAAACATAAAATACATGTCCAAGAAGTGCAGCATACCCCAAACAGAATAGTTCCAAATAGAACTATGCCAAGACACTTACTAATCAGACTGCCATATGTCAAAGACAAAGAGAGAATTCTGAAAGAAATAAGAGAAAAACAATCCATCACATACAAGGGAAGTTCAATAAGACTAAGTGTGAATCTCTCAGAAGAAGCCATGGAGGCAAGAAGACAGTGGTATAATATCTTTAAGATACTGAAAGAGAAGAGCTGGCAACCAAGAGTTCTATATCTGGCAAAACCGTCCTTCAAGAATGGGGGAGAGTTTAAAATATTTACAGATAAACAGAAACTGAGAGAGTTTGTGAACAAGAGACATGCTCTTCAAGAAATACTAAGGGGAGCACTACAAGAAGACAGGAGGGAGGTTTAGAGAAGAGTGTGGAAATGAAGAGCAGCAGGAATGGTAACAAAAGGGCTAAAAGAGAGAATAAAAAATAAGACATGACAGCTAAAATCCAAAAGAAAAAATGATTGAAGAAAGTACAGCTTCAGTGTGATAAAATTAAATATTAATGGATTAAACTCCCCAATCAAAACACATAGATTGGCAAAATGGATTAATAAAAATGGGATCCATCTATATGATGTCTATAAGAGACTCACTTAAGACCCGAGGACAAAAGCATGTTGAAGGTGAAAGGTTGGGAAAAGATATTTCATGGAAACAACAATGAGAAAAGAGCAAGTGTAGCTAAACTAATAACAGGCAAATTAGACTTCAAATGCAAACAATTAAAAGAGACAAATAAGGACACTATGTATTAATAAAAGGGACAATTCATCAGGAAGACATAGCACTCATAAATATCTATGCACTGAGAGAGCATGCCCCAAAATACATGAAGCAAACACTGACAACACTGAAGGGAGTAGTAGACACTTTTACAATAGTAGTTGGAGACCTCAATACATCACTCTCATCGATGGATAGAACATTTAAGCAGTGGATCAATAAGGAAACAGAGATCTTGAACAATACAATAAATGAACTAGCATTAACAGAAAATTACAGAATATTACACCGAACAACAGCAGGATACACATTTATTCAAGTGCTCATGGATCATTTTCAGAGAAGACCATATGCTGGGAATAAAGCAGGGCTCAGGATATTTAAGAATATCAAAATTATACAAGCACTTTCTTGGACATAATGGAGCAAAATTGGAAATCAATAACAGACAGAAGCCTGGAAAACTCACAAAACTGGAGGCTAAACAACACACTCTTACACAACCAGTGGGTCAAGGAAAAAATTACAAGATAAATCAGAATATATATTGCGGCAAATGAAAATGCAAACACAGCATATCAAAACTTATGGGATGCAACAAAGGCAGTACTGAGAGGGAAATTTATTGTCTGAAATGCCTATATTAAAAAATAAGATAGAGCAAAAATCAAAGAATTAACATCTCACCCACAGGAACTAGAGAAAGAACAGCAAACCAAGCACAAAGCAAATGGAAGGAAAAAAAATAACAAAGATTACAGCAGAAATAAATGAAAATGAGAACATGAAAACAATAGAGAGTATCAGTAAAACCAGAAGTTGTTTCTTTGGGATAGTTAATAAGAGAGATGGACCCTTAGCTAGGATGACAAAGAAACAAGGAGAGAGGATGCAAATAAATAAAATCAGAAATGGGAGCAGGGATGTAAGTACTGACCCCACATAACTAAAGGAGACAATGAGAGGGCACTATGAACAACTTTATGCTAATAAACTAGACAACTTAGATGAAATTGAAAACTTCCTAAAAAGCATGAACAATGAAAATTTACACAAAAAGAAATAGAGAAGAGACTGGGAGCCAAAATGGCAGCTTAGCAAGGTGTGGGATTTAGTTCGTCCTCCAGAACAGCTACTGAATAACCAGGAACAGTACAGAACAGCTCCTGGGACCACATCAGTGACCAGAAACACAGCGTACCCCAGTCTATACCAGCTGGACCAGCAGCGAGCCCCTCCAGAACTGTGAGTTCCCCAAGCCGGGGTCCCTCCCCCACAGGCTGCTTCCCAGAGGGAAAAGGAGAGACTTTACCAGCAGCAGGGGCTGAGCACAACTAAGCTTCAAGTGTGGAATTAATTCACAAATTCTGAGTACTAAAAATAGACCCCCAGCTCAGGTGAACCTGGTCAAAGAGGAGGTCGCTGATTTTTCCCCAGAGCTAACGGGGCAGGGCTGACAGAAAAAGAAAAAAAAGAAACAGGTTTTTGTGGCTGTGTTTCTATGGAGGCTTGGCTGCCTTTGGATACAGCGGCAGTGCTTCTCAGGCTGCATTTGCCCCAGCATAGGCAGAAACAGGCTTGTTTGAGAGCCTGTCTGGAGCCAGTGCCTTTCCTAGGGGAGGGATGAGGCCCAACTCAGGTGGAATCCCTCCCTCAAGGAATTCAGACACCAGAGCCTGGTATAATTTGAAGCCATTAAAACCAGCCTACAACCTCTCCTCTGTCTCCACCACACCCAAGCAGGGAGAGTCTGTGAAAGTTAAAGGTACCGCATCATCTTATGCTGGTGGGACCTGCAGGTAGACAAGCGCCAAATACAGGGCAGGATAAGAAAAACAGAGTCCAGAGATGTCACAGGAAAGTCTTTCACCCGGCTGGGAGTCACTCTCAGGGAAAACTGATGCAGGTGACTCCTTCCCCTGATAGGAGGCCTGTTTGGACTGGGAAAACCCAGCTGGGGTCTATAATACCTACGTAGACCCTTCTAAGGGTGGGGGGGGGAAGCACCATACAAGCAAGAAAAGAAACAAGAAAACAAGAATTGAAAAATTCTCCTCTGTTAAAGAAAACCGAAGCTAGAGGTCCAGAAAAAGCTGAAGTGAATGTCAAAGAACGGACAGACAACAAATTCATCCAGCAAGAAAACCCTAGGTAAAAGAAGTGAAAACAATCTCCAGAATAAACTAATTAAGGTAATTAAATGTCTAGACGCCAGCAAAAAATAACAAATCACAGTAGGAAAATTGAAGACATGGCCCAGTCAAAGGAACAAACCAACAATTCAAATGAGATACAGGAGTTGAAACAATTAATTCAGAATATATGAACAGACATGGAAAACCTCATCAAAAATCAAATCAATGAATTGAGGGAGGATATAAACAAGGCAAGGAATGAACAAAAAGAAAAAATTTAAAGTCTGAAAAAACAAATCACAGAACTTATGAGAATGAAAGGCACAGTAGAAGAGATGAAAAAAACAGTGGAAACCCACAATGTTAGATTTCGAGAGGCAGAAGATAGGATTAGTGAAGTGGAGGACAGAACATCTGAAATATGACAAGAGACAGAAATTATAGGGAAAAAAATGGAAAATTATGAGCAGGGACTCAGGGAATTGAATGACAACATGAAGCACACGAATATACGTGTTGTGGGTGTCCCAGAAGGAGAAGAGAAGGGAAAAGGAGGAGAAAAACTAATGGAGGAAATTATCACTGAAAATTTCCCAACTCTTATGAAAGACTTAAAATTACAGATCCGAGAAGTGCAGCATACCCCAATGAGAATAGATCCAAATAGACGTACTCCAAGACGCTCACTAATCAGAATGTCAGAGGTCAAAGAAAAAGAGAGAATCTTGGAAGCAGCAAGAGAAAAGCAATCCATCGCATACAAGGGAAGCCCAGTAAGACTATGTGTAGACTTCTCAGCAGAAACCATGGAGGCGAGAAGACTGTGGGATGATATATTTAAATTACTAGAAGAGAAAAACTGCAAACCAATAATTCTATACCCATAAAATAGTCCTTAAAAAAATGAGGGAAAAATTAAGACACTTTCAGACAAAAAATCACTGAGAGAATTGGTGACCAAGAGACTGGCTCTGCAAGAAATACTAAAGAGAGTACTAGAGGCAGATAGGAAAAGACAGAAGAGAGAGGTGTGGAGAAGAGTGTAGAAAGGAAGGCTATTAGTAAAGGTAAAAAGAAGAGAAATTAGATATGACAGAAAATCCAAAAGGCAAAGTGTCAGAAGAAATTACTACCCATACAGTAATAACACTAAATGTTAATGGATTAAACTCCCCAATCAAAAGATACAGACTGGAAGAATGGATTAAAAAATAGGACCCATCTATATGCTATCTACAGGAAACACATCTTAGACCGAAGGATAAACATAGGTTGAGAGTGAAAGGTTGGGCAAAGGTATTTCATGCAAATAACAATCAGAAAATAGCAGGAGTAGCTATACTAATATCCAACAAATTAGACTTCAAGTGTAAAACAGTTAAAAGAGACAAAGAAGGACACTATGTATTAATAAAAGGCACAATTCAACAAGAAGACATAACAATCATAAATATTTATGCACCGACCCAGAATGCTCCAAAATACATGAGGCAAACACTGAAAAGAGAAATAGACATATCGTACCATAATAGTTGGAGACTTCAATTCCACACTCTCATCAATGGAAAGAACATCTAGACAGAGGATCAGTAAAGAAACAGAGAATTTGAATGATACAATAAGTGAGCTAGACTTAACAGACATTTATAGAACATTACACCCCACAACAGCAGGATACACCTTTTTCTCAAGTGCTCATGGATCATTCTCAAGGATAGACCATATGGTGGGTCACAAAGAAAGTCTTAATAAATTTAAAAAGATTGAAATCATACAAAACACTTTCTCAAATCATAAGGAAATGAAGTTGGAAATCAATAATAGGCAGAGTGCCAGAAAATACACAAATATGTGGAGGCTCAACAACACACTCTTAAACAACCAGTGGGTCAAGGAAGAAATTACAAGAGAAATCAGTAAATATCTCGAGGCAAATGAAAATGAAAACACAACATATCAAAACTTATGGGATGCAGCAAAGGCAGTGCTAAGAGGGAAATTTATTGCCCTAAATGCCTATAACAAAAAAGAAGAAAGGGCAAAAATCGAGGAATTAACTGTCCACTTAGAAGAACTAGAGAAAGAACAGCAAACTAATCCCAAAGCAATCAAAAGGAAAGAAATAATGAAGATTAGAGCAGAAATAAATGAAATTGAAAATATGAAAACAGTTGAGAAAATCAACAAAACCAGAAGCTGGTCCTATGAGAAAATCAGTAAGATTGATGGACCATTAGCAAGACTGACAAAAAGAAGAAGAGAGAGGTACAAATAAATAAGATCAGAAATGGAAGAGGAGACATAACCAGTGACCCCACAGAAATAAAGGAAGTAATGACAGGATACTATGAACAACTTTATGCTAATAAACATGACAATGCAGATGAAGTTGACAGTTTTCTAGGAAGGCATGAACAACCAACTTTGGCTCAAGAAGAAATAGATGACCTCCACAAACCAATCACAAGTAAAGGAATTAAATCAGTCATTAAGAAGCTCCCCCAAAAGAAAAATGCAGGACGAGATGGCTTCACATGTGAAATCTACCAAACATTCCAGAAAGAATTAGTACCAATCCTGCTCAAAGTCTTCAAAAAAATTGTAGAGGAGGGAAAGCTACCTAACATTCTACAAAGCCAACATCACCCTCATACCAAAGCCAGACAAAGATATTACAAAAAAAAGAAAACTACAGACCAATCTCTCTAATGAATATAGATGCAAAAATCCTCGACAAAATTCTAGCAAATCGAATCCAGCAACACATTAAAAAATTATACACCATGACCAAGTAGGAGTCATCCCAGGCATGCAAGGATGGTTCAACATAAGAATATCAATGAATATAATGTGCCGTGTCAACAAATTAAAGCAGAAAAACCACATAATCATCTCAATTGATGCAGAAAGGGCATTTCACAAAATTCAACATCCTTTCCTGTTGAAAACACATCAAAGGATAGGAATAGAAGGGAACTTCCTCAAAATGATTAAGGGAATATATGAAAAACCCACAGCTAATATCATCCTCAATGGGGAAAAACTGAAAACTTTCCTCCGAAGATCAGGAACAAGACAAGGATGTCCAATATCCCCACTGCAATTCAACATTGTGTTGGAAGTTCTAGCCAGAGCAATTAGACAAGAAAAAGAAATACAAGACATGTGAATTGGAAGTGAAGAAATAAGACTGTCACTGTTTGCAGACGATATGATACTATATGTCAAAAACCCCAAAAAATCCACAGCAAAACTACTAGAGCTACTAAATGAGTACAGCAAAGTGGCAGGTTACAAGCTCAACACTCAAAAATCTGCAGTGTTTCTATACACTAGTAATGAACAATCTGAGGGGGAAATCTAGAAATTAATTCCATTTACAATTGCAACCAAAAGAATAAAATATTTAGAAATAAATTTACTAAAGAGACAAAAGACCTATACAAAGAAAACTACAAGAAATTGTTAAAAGAAATCACAGAAGACCTAAATAGATGGAGGGGCATACCATGTTCATTGATTGGAAGACTACATATAGTTGTCAATTCTACCTAAATTGATTTACAGATTCAATGCAATACCAATTAAAATCCCCAAAACTTACTTTTCAGAAAGAGATAAAACAATACCCAAATTTATCTGGAAGGGCAGGGTGCCCCGAATAGCTAAAAGTATCCTGAGGAAAAAGAAAATGAAGTTCGAGCTCTCACACTATCTGACTTTAAGGCATATTATTAAGCTACAGTGGTCAAAACAGCATGGTACTGGCATAAGAATAGATATACTGACCAATGGAATCGAATAGAGTGTTCAGATACAGACCCTCTCATCTATGGCCAATTGATCTTTGATAAGGCAGTCAAGCCAACTCTCCTGGGACAGAGCAGTCTCTTCAATAAATCGTGCCTAGAAAACTGGATATCCATATGCAGAAGAATGAAAGAGGACTCATATCTCACACCATATACAACAATTAACTCAAAATGGATCAAAGACCTAAACATTAGATCTGAGACGATAAAACTGTTAGAAGAAAATGTAGGGAAATATCATATAAATCTTATACTAGGAGGCGGTTTCCTAGACCTTACACCCAAAGCAAGAGCATTGAAGAAATAAATAAATGGAAACTCCTCGAAATTAAGCACTTTTGCGCATAAAAGAACTTCATCAAGAAAGTAAAAAGACAACCTACACAATGGGAAACAATATTTGGAAATGATATATCAGATAAAGGTCTTTTATCCAGAATTTATGACGGGATTGTTCAACTCAACAACAAAAAGACAGCCAACCCAATTGCAAAATGGGCAAAAAACTTGAACAGACATGTCTCAGAAGAGGAAATACAAATGGCCAAAAGACACGTGAAGAGATGGTCAACTTCCCTTGCTATTAGAGAAATGCAAATCCAAATCACAATGAGATATCATCTCACACCCTCCAGAATGGCCATTATCAATAAAACAGAAAATGACAAGTGCTGGAGAGGATGTAGAGAAAGAGGCACACTTAGCCACTGTTGGTGGGAATGTCAAATGGTACAACCACTGTGCAAGGCAGTTTCGCGGTTCCTCAAAAAGCTAAATATAGAATTGCCATATGACCCGGCAATACCATTGCTAGGGATCTACTCAGAGAACATGAGGGCAAGGACACAAACAGACATGTTTATATTTATAGCAGCATTATTTACAATTGCAAAGAGATGGAAACAGCTAAAATGTCCATCAACAGATGAGTGGCTAAACAAACTGTTGCATATACACACGATGGAATATTATGCAGCCATAAGGCAGAATAAAATTATGAAGTATGTAACAACATGGATGGACCTTAAGGACATTATGCTGAGTGAGATTAGCCAAAAACAAAAGAACAAATACTGTGTGCTCTCACTGATATGAACTGGCATTAGTGAATAAACTTGGAGAATTTCATTGTTAACAGAGACCATCAGGAGATAGAAATAGGATAAGATATTGGGTAATTGGAACTGAAGGGATACAGATTGTGCAACAGGACTGAATGTGAAAACTCAGAAATGGACAGCACAATACTACCTAACTGTAATACAATTATGTTAAAACACTGAGTGAAGCTGAATGTGAGAATGATAGAGGAAAGAAGCATTTCTGCTGGGGGCAGAAATGAAATCAGAAAGAAAGATACATGATAAAGACTGAGATGGTATAATCTCGGGATGCCTAGAGTGTATAATGATAGTGACTAAAGGTAGAAATTTTAAAAATGTTTTTGCCTGAGGAAGAACAAAGGAATGTCATTACTGCAAGATGCTGAAAATAGATGGTAAATAATATTTTAAAATTTTACCTTATGTGTGAGACTAAAGCAAAAAATGTTTATTTGGTACAAAATTTATATTTTGACTAGTGCATTTTATAATGTAACTTATGTAGACAACTTAATTGAACACCATAAGTACATGGAACCTTGAGTAGGACATGAGATTTTGTGGGTTTGTCCAGACTGATGGCCCAGTAAATCCCAGAGTGATTTGAACAGTGAATAAAAAAAAGTATTTGCCAAGTCCCCTTTGGGGAATGGTGAGAAATGGGAAAATTCAACTTCCCCAAGTTGAATTCTTGATATTCTCACAAACTGTGTGGACAACCAAAGCTATAGGCTGAACCCTCAATCTTGGAGTTTGTTCATATGAAACTTAACCCCACAAAGGATACATCAAGCCTACTTAAAATTAGGCCTAAGAGTCAACCTGAGGAGAACCTCTTTTGTTGCTAAGATGTGGCCTTTCTCTCCAGCCGACACAACAAGCAAACTCGCCACCCTCCCCCTGTCTGCATGGGACATGACTCCCAGGGGTGTGGACCTTCCTGCCAACGTGGGACAGAAATCCTGGAATGAGCTGAGACTCAGCATCAGGGGATTGAGAAAACCTTCTCAACCAAAATGGGGAAAAGTGAAATGAGACAAAATAAAGTGTCAATGACTGAGAAATTCCAAACAGAGTTGAGAGGTTATCCTGGAGGTAATTCTTATGCATTATGTAGACATCACCTTGTTAGTCAAGGTGTAGTGGAGAGGCTGGAGGGAACTGCCTGAAAATGTAGAGCTGTGTTCCAGTAGCCATGTTTCTTAAAGATGATTGTTTAATGATATAGCATTCACAATGTGACTGTGTGATTGTGAAAACCTTGTGTCTGATGCTCCTTTTATCTACCTTATCAACAGATGAGTAAAACATATGGAATAAAGATGAATAATAGGGGGAGCAAATGTTAAAATAAATTTAGATTGAAATGATGGTGATCGATGAGGGGGAGGGGTGGGGGTTATGATATGTATGAATTTCTTTCTGTTTTCTTTTTATTTCTTTTTCTGAATAGATGCAAATGTTCCAAGAAATTATCATGATGATGAATATGCAACTATGTGATGATATTGTGAATTACTGATTATATATGTAGAACGGAATGATCAAAAGTTAAGAATGTTTGCGTTTGTTTGGTATTTAAAAAAAATAAAAATAAAAAAGAAATAGAAAACCTCAACAAATCAATCATAAGTAGAGAGATCAAATCAGTTATGAAAAACTCCCAGAAAAGAGAAGTGCAGGACCAGATGGTTTCACATGTGAATTCTACTAAACGTTCAAGAAAGTAGTAGTGCCAATCCTGCTTAAATTCTTAAAAAATAATTGAATACCAAATACCTAAAAATTGAATAGTAAATATCTAATACCAAAGCCAAGCAAAGAAACCACAAGAAAAGGAAATTGCGCAGCAATCTCTAATAACTATAGGTCCAAAAATCCTAAAAAAAATGCTTTGAACTTGAAGCCAGCAGCACATTAAAAGAATTATACAACATGCCCAAGTGTGTTTTATCCCAGATATGCAGGGCTTGTTCAAAACAAGAAAATCAGTTAATGTAATAGACCACATCAATAAATTAAAGAGGAAAAACCACATGATCATCTTGATCGATGCAGAAAAGGGATTTGAGAAAATTCAGCCCCCCTTTCTTTCTTTTCTATTTTTTTTAACAGCCAAATAAACTTTAATTATGCAAAAAAGGTTTGAAATGATGGGTTTTGTAAAACAGGTCTTTTATCAGCTGCCCATATTGTAGTTATTCCCGAGTTATATGCAAAGGAAGAATATCACCACATATCAGGATATACAGGATATATATGTAAAAGTAAGACATATTATATGTTTACGTTACACATATTGTATATGTGCCAGCATTCAGGTCTTTTATTTTATTTTTTTAATTTTTTTTTTATTTATGATGCATAACCTCATACATACACAAACATTCTTATATGATCATTCCATCCTTGTTATATAATCAGTAACTCACACTATCATCACATAATTGTACATTCATCACCATGATCATTTTTCTTAGAATAGCTGCATCAATTCAGAAAAAGAAATAAAAAGAAAACAGAAAAAAATTCATACATACCATACCCCCCACCCCTCCCCTTCACCAATCACCAGCATTTCAATCTACTCAATTTACTTCAACATTTGTTCCCCCTATTAGTCACCCATTCTCAATCCATATGTTTTACTTGTCCATTGATAACGTAGACAAAAGGAGTATCAGACACAAGGCTCTCACAACCACACAGTCACACTGAGACAGCCATATGATCATACAATCATCTTCAAGAAACATGGCCACTGGAGCACAGCTCCACATCCCCAGACTGTTCCCTCCAGCCTCTCCATTACACTTTCGCTAAACAGGTGATATCTATTTAATGTGTGAGAATAACCTCCAGGATAACCTCCCGACTCTGTTTGGAATCTCTCAGCCATTGACACTTTATTTTGTCTCATTTCACTCTTCCCCCTTTTGGTCAAGAAGATTTTCTCAATCCCTTGATGCTGAGTTCCAACTGATTCTAGGATCTCTGTTCCATGCTGCCAGGAATGTCCACAGCCCCTGGAGTCATGCCCCATGCAGAGAGGGGGAGGGCAGTGAGTTTGCTTGCTGTGTTGGCCGAGAGAGAGGCCACATCTGATCAACGGAAGAGGTTCTCTTGGGGGTTACTACTAGGCCCAATCCCAAGCAAGCTCAGCCTATCCTCTGCAGGATCAAGCCTCATATGAACAAACCCCAAGATTGGAGGCTCGGCCTATTGCTTTGGCTGTGCCCACTGCCTGTAAGAATATCAAGAATTCTCCACTTGGGAAGGTTGAATTTCCCCGCTTTCTCACCATTCCCCCAAGGGGACTCTGCAAATACTTCCCTGTTCACTGTTCAAATCGCTCTGAGATCTATCTGGGCATCACTCTGGACAAACTTTCAAAATCTCACGCCCTACGCAAGGCTCCAAGTACTATGGTGTTTGATTAAGCTGTCCACATAAGTTATATTAGGAAATGCACGAGTCAAAATATAAATTTTGTATCAAATAAACATTTTGCTTGTCTCGCACAAACGTTGGAGTTTTAAAATATTAATTGCCATCTATTTTCAACACCATGCATTATTGACGTTCCTTTGTTCTTCCTCATGCAGAAACATTTTTAAATTTGCAAATTTAGTCACTATCGTTATACACTCTTGGCACTCCTAGAGTATACCATCTCAGTCTTTCAACATCCTTTCTTGATAAAAAGACTTCAGACAGTAGAAATAGAAGGAAATTTCCTCAACATGATGAAGGGAATATGTGAAAAACCCACAGCAAATGCCATATTCAATGGAGAAATATTGAAAGCTTTCCCTCTAAGATCAGGAAAAAGACAAGGATGCCCACTGTCAACACTGTTATTCAACACTGTGCTGGAAGTTCTAGCTAGAGCAATTAAGCAGGAAAAAGAAATAAAAGGCATCTGTGCTGTTTTGAAAGGATTTATGTACCCTACAAAAGCCATGTTTTAATCCTAATCCCATTCTGCAGACAGCTATTTCTTCTAATCTCTATTTGGGGCTGTTTGTTGGAAACTTTAATTAGGTTATCTCCATGGAGATCTGACTCAGTCAAGTGTGGGTATTAAATTTGATTAGGTGGAGATGTGTCTCCACCTATTCAAGATGGGTCTTGATTACTTTACTGGAATTCTTTAAAAGAGGAAGCATTTTGGAGAAAGCTTCAGAACGACATAGCCACGAGAAGCAGAGTCCACCAGCCAAGCGGCCTTTGGAGATGAAGAAGGAAAACGCCTCCCAGGGAGCTTCATGAAACAAGAGGCCTGGAGAAAAAGCCAGCAGTTGCCACTGTGTTCACCGTGTGCCTTTCCAGATCAGAGAGAAACCCTGACCATGTTCACCTTGTGCCTTTCCAGATGAGAGAGAAACCCTGACCATGTTTGCCATGTGCCTTTCCACTTGAGAAAGAAATGCTGAACTTCGTCGGCCTTCTTGAGTCAAGGTATCAGTCCCTAGATACCTTAGATTGAACATTTCTATAGACTTTTTTTAATTGGGACATTTTCTTGGCCTTAGAACTGTAAACTAGCAACTTATTAAGTTCTCCTTTTTAAAAAGCCATTCTGTTTCTGGTATATTGCTTTCCAGCAGCTAGCAAACTAGACCAGCATTCAAATTGGAAAGGATGAAGTAAAACTTTCACTGTTTGTATATGACATGATCTTGTATGTAGAAAACCTTGAAAAAGCTACAGTAAAGCTACTAGAGCTAATAAATGAGTATAGCAATGTGGCAAGATACAAGATCAACATGCAATAATCAGGTATATTTCTATACACAATGAGTAATCTGAGGAGGACATCAAGAAGAAAACATTCATTTACAATAACAACCAATAGAATCAAATATATAGGAATAAATTTAACCAAGGACATAAAAGACCTAAACACAGAAAGCTGCAAAACAATGATTAAAAATCAAGGGCTACTTAAATATGTGGAAGGACATACTGTGTACATAGATTAGAAGAATAAATATAGTTAAAATTTCACTTCTACCCAAATTGATTTATAGATTCAATGCCATGCCAATTAAAATCACAATTTACTTCATAAAAATAGAAAAACCAATAATCAAAATTTGTTTGGGGGCAGGCCACGGTGGCTCACCAGGCATAATTCTTGCCTGCCATGATGGAGACCTGATTCCAGGTGCCTACCCATGCAAAAAAAAAAAGGAAATTTGAAATTTATTTGGAATAATAGGGTGCCCTGATATCTAAAAATATCTTGAGAAAGAAAAATGAATGGGAGGATTCACACTACCTGACTTTGAACCATATTACAAAGCTAGAGTGGTCAAAGCTGCATGATGCAGGCATAAAGGTAAGTGTGCTGAAGAGTTGAATTGAGTGTTCAGAGCTGGACCCTCACATATACAGCCAATTGATTACTTATTTATTTATTTATTATTGATATATATTATATAGTTACATACCATGTAATCATTCAAAGTGTACAGTCAATGGCTGACAATACCACCCTATAGCTGTGCATTTTATCATTACAATTGAATTTTTTCTTTTTTGTGAAAAGTAACATACAAGATAGCAATAAATTTCAGAGCACATCACAACAATTAGTTGTAGAACAGATTTCAGAGTCGGGTATGGGTTACAGTTTAACAATTTTGGGTTTTTACTTCTAGCTGCTCTAAGATACTGGAGACTAAAAGAAATATCAATATAATGATTCAGCAATCATATTCATTTGTTAAACCCAACCTTCTGTGTATAACTCTATCATTGCCTTGCTCTTTCTCCCACTCTTTAGGGGTATTTGGGCTATACCCATTCTTTTTTGGGGGAGGGAGTGATGCATGATGTGGGAATCGAACCTGGGTCTCCCACATGAAAGGCAAACATTGTAACCACTGAACTACCTGTGCACCCCTTGCCCATTCTTTTTTTATGTTGAAAGAGGCTGTCGATAATATGGGATGGGGGAAGGAACCAGTTGATATTCTGGAAAGGCTGGTCCCTCTGCATTTCAGGACTTATGTGGTCCAGGGACCCATCTGGAGGATTTAGGTTTCTGGAAAGTTATCCTAGTGCATGGAAACTTTGCAGAATCTTTTTTTTTTT
>PVIY010036134.1:0-25710 GCA_004026745.1 Myrmecophaga tridactyla
AAAAATAAATAATAGGGGGAACAAATGTTAAAATAAATTCAGCTTGAAATGCTAGTGGTAAATGAAAGCGAGGGGTAAGGGGTATGGTATGTATAATCTTTTTTTCTCTATCGTTTTCTTTTTCTGTTGTCTTTTTGTTTCTTTTTCTAAATCGATGCAAATGTTCTAAAAATGATGAATATGCAACTATGTGATAATATTAAGAATTACTGATTGTATATGTACAATGGAATGATATCTTAATGTTTTTTTGTTAATTTTTTTTAATTGATCAAAAAAGTTTTAAAAAAAAAGAATTGGGATTTTCAAAGTATTACAGCATTACTTATTCCACCTTCCTAAATTTACTTGTAGTGGGTATTTGCTTTTATTATTATTATTATTATTATTATTATTATTATTATTATTATTATTATTTTGGCTGCCTAGCACCTTAGCTTCCTACTCTATGATTTGGAAATTTCCTTTTTTATGAGTCATAGTATGAGACAAATCCCACCTCCTTGTGCAGCAGCCAGAAAAGACAGACAATTGTTTTCCAGTCCCCCTTTGCCTCTAGGACACAGGCACTTGGCCATGCATATGTCAAATGCCCATTAGAAAATTCTCCTGGGATTTTGAATCAGGAGCTAGGGACTCAAATAAGCCATCCATTCTAGTGGCATACATGACAGCAGCATCAGCCTCTATATGTAGTGTGTATTTTGACCTGCTTTTTATACCTGGGACCTTAGAATACTGAAATTTTCTGTTCACAGGATTTGAAATTTAGATCACAAGAACTGTGAAGTCCCCTTACGCGCAAAGAAGTTAGGAAAGAAGCTTGATTTCTTTGTTTTGTTTGTTTGTTTGTTGTTGTTGTTGAAGTCATTTTAGAATCATGCAATAGTTGTAAAGGTAACAGAGAGTTCCTTATGTACTTCTTCCAGTGGTAACGTCGTACATAGCCACGGCACATTTATTGAAAGTAAGCATGTCACATTGGTATAATACTATTAATTAAACTACGGACTTTATTCAGATTTCACCAGTTTTTTTTTTTTACTAATTCCCCCCAATATCCAATCTAGGATACCACATTGTGTTTATTCGCCATCCCCAGTATCCCATCCAGGGTACCACATTGTGTTTATTCACCATCTCTCCCTAACCGCCTCCAAACTGACCATTTTCCATGATCCTGACCTTTTAAAGTGTTTTGTAGAATGTCCCTCAGTTCCTCCTGGAAGTTGGCTTGGCAATCTGTATAAAATTTACAATGTTTACTTATCCTTTGACAGAACCATTCTACTTCTAAAATACTTAGTAGAATAAGTTTGAAGATGTATTTATAAAGATGAAGATTACAGCATCGGTATAGATCATCATTGGCAAACTAATATCCGTAGGCCAAAACTGGCCCACTGTCTCTTTATATAGATGAATTTTATTGGAACTCAGCTGTACGCATTCACCTACCTAGCGTCTGTGACTGTGTTCTTGCTAAAACACTACCAGCTTGAGTAGTTGTAACAAAGACCCAGTGAGCCACAAAGTCTAAACTATTTACTGTATACCTCTTTACAGGAAAAGTTGTCAAAAAATGTGGGAAAAAAATTGTCCTCAGTAAGACATTAGTTAAATAATGATTTGTCCACTGTTGTATCTTATAAAAGTGATATATACATTTGGGGGAGTTAAAAGGCATCTGTGACACATTGTGAAAAAATAAGTTCCTTAAGGACTGATTTGGTCTGTGTAGTTTGATGGAATAGCCTCAGAATTATCAGTCATGTGTGGGGCACATGGTAGGTTCTCAACATACCTGTTATGTATGTATAAAATCACCTTATTTAAGTTTAAAATATATCTACATAGGGATATATTTGGAGGAGTTTCATTAGAATATCGATAGAGGCTGTTTGGGTAAAATTTCAGGTGTACTCTTTCTCGGGGGTGGGGGAGGGCTGTTAGTTGATCCTTCACTGAAATGTTTTCTTTTTCTGTTCTTAACGCATTGGGCATCCCACTGCATCCCTGATGATGTCATCAGGTCGGTGGTCGTCAGTACCACGGCCCACAGGCTGGGCGGTCCTCAGAATTTCTTTAATGGCTCCAGAGAGTTTTCCTTCTGAAGATTGGAGCCGCATCAGTCAGGCATTGTTGATAGTCTCATCGAAAGTGATATTTCCACTGTGCTTAATATTTTTCTTCTTCTTTCTTTTTCTGGGTGGTTCCTTCAAGGCTTTCATGATAGGTTGGAGGAGAAGGTCCTACCTCAGTTTGGGCCTGACTGTTCTGAGGTCAATTTCACCATAATCTTGGACTCTTCCAGACAGCAGTTGCATTGATAGCCTGACCAACCCTATCAATGCAGACCTGAGAGCTGGTCTTGGGGGCCAGAGCAGACACGGCACTGACTTTCTTTCCCCTCGTTGCGCCTTCAGAGCCTGACTCGTCCTGTTGGGGTTGAATTCGGGTGGCGTGGCTGAGGCAGCTGATCTTGTAGGAACCCAGATGTGGGAAGTTCACCTTTTGGCTTCCTCCAAGCCAAAAGCCAAAAATGCCTGTGCTTTTGTAATTGATTTTTTTACACACAGTTTTGTATATAATATTTTTATAAACAGGAAAAGAAAGTTCTTTTGCATTTGAAGAACAAACACTTAGCTTTTGACATTTTTGTTTATTTCTAGAATGTAAACTTGAAATCAGAACCCCGTCTTTCCATCTTTGTTCTGAGCATAGGGCATGACCTTAATAATTGAATGAATTAGAGAAATATCCATAAAACAAGGATGAATTATATTCCTGTTGCTGGAAAGTAGTGATCTATTCCAGGATATTCAGAGAATTTCCGCCTTATTAGGTGGTTAAATTAGTCTTACAGTTGTTAGGGGTTTGTAAATGATTAGTATTAATGGGTGAATAGTATATATAATATAATATTTACGTAATATTTTGAGTAAATTGTAAGACTGAAAGTTCTGCAGAGAAGAGTTTTAATGAACGGTAATTTTATTTGTAGACATATGTGTATTTTAATTTTTTACTGATAAATCTTCACACACATACATTCCATACATGGTGTACAATCAGTGGCTCACAGTGTCATCACATAGTTGTATATTCATCACCACGATCATTTTTTAGAACATTTACATCATTCCAGAAAAAGAAATAAAAAGGAAAAAAAAAATCACACATACTATACCCCTTACCTCTCCCTCTCATTGACCACTAGTATTTCCATCTACCCAATTTATTTTACCCTTTGTCCCCCCGTTGTTTATTTTTTTATCTGTATTTTTTTTTTTTATCATCTGTCCCTGTCAGACCCAAGGTTTTCACAATCACAAAGTTACATTGTAAAAGCTGTATGTTTGTACAGTTGTCTTCAAGAATCAAGGCTACTGGAACACAGCTCAACATTTCAGATACTTCCCTCCAGCCACTCCAATATACCACAAACTAAAAAAGGGTATCTATATAATGCATAAGAATAACCTCCAGGATAACCTCTTCACACTGTTTGAAATCTCCCAGCCACTGAAGCTTTATTTTGTCTCATTTCTCTCTTTCCCCTTTTGGTCAAGAAGATTTTCTCAGTCCTTTGGTGCCAGCTCCCAGCTAGTCCCAAGAGTTCTATCCCACGTTGCCAGGGAGATTTACACTCCTGAGAGTCATGTCCCACATAGGGGCTGTAGAAATATTTTTAAATACTCAGAGGACTAAAGCACTTGATTATGAAATTGTCTGAAACGAAAAGGCTTGGGCTTTATACACCAGACTTACCTAACACGAAGGAGCAGGTACCAAGGACACAGGTTTCAGAAATTCGGATAGTACCTAAAATACGGGTAACCACGGTTTGGTAGCTGAACCACAAATGAGAGTCACAATAGGTGTTTAATATGTGGATCTAGGAGGTGTCAGCATGATGGAAGCACAACAGGGAGGTAAATATCTATCTAGGAACATGTCCTGTGCTGTAATTTACTTCACATCGCGGAGAATTGGGGGTAAGGTGGGGTGGATGTTACCATAGCATCCTCAGAGTAGGGTCCTAAGGCAGGGTCCCTATTTGGACTTGGTTATAGAAAAAAACAAGAGATAGATAATTGGCCTTAAATAATAATTCTAAACTATAGGATTAAATATAGCTTCAGGCATCACACTCTTATTGCTATTAAATATGCCTTAGAAATTTTTCATGTGTATTAGAAAAGGGGAGGTAATTGAATTTGCAAACCAATTAATTTGGGTTCAGCACATTCTGGCCCAAATGTGTTTACATTTCCAAATAGTTGGGGAAAGGTCAAAAGAAGATATTTGTCTTGTGGTATGTGAAAATTAGATGAAATTCGAATTCCAGTGTCCACAATTAAAGTTGTATCGGAACACAGACATGCACTTGTCTTTTATGGATTGCCTGTGGTTGCTTTCACTTCGTATTAGCGGAGTTGAATAGACCTACAAATCCTAAAATGTTTACTTTTGTTTTTTTTCCCCAAGATAAGTTTGCCAATCCCTGAATTGAATTATTGGGAAATACTTTTGTAGTGGTATGTTTTCCCTTCAGTGGAAACTTAACACTGAAGTACCAGTGTATTTGGTTACTTCTCAGGAACAAATATTTTTCCTGGTAATTAATTATTTTAGATAACTTAATATTCGAGCCATGTAATCAGATATTTCCCAAGTTAAAATTAACTCGAGTGGGATCACCTTGATTAATTAAATTCTTTTGTATTATGATTTACACTCTTATGTACTATTAAGAGCAACAGAATTAAAACTAAGAAAAATAATGAAATTCCTGTTGCTACCAAAATGGATTGTTATGTAAGAGTACCAGCTAACATGAAAAGTACGCCAGCTGCTGAAAAGGACAGTGATACAGGACAGGCAGAACACAGCTTTTTTTTAAAAGGGAAAATAGCTAATTTTGCCGAACACTGACAGACTTTGCAAGTTTGTTTTTTTTTTAATAATGCCTATCTTGGTTTTCTTTTGTAATTTAGCTCTTAAAACACTGCTTCATTGTAGTGAATCAATGAAGCGTTAGCTGCATTTTCTTTTTTTCACTTTGAAAGAAACACATAGGATTCTGTGTTTAACTTTCACTGTATTTTTTGTCTTATCTTTTACAACGTGTAAATAGAGTCATATAGTAGGTCTTTTGTGTATGCCTTCTTTCATTTAGCATAACCCTTGTGGCATTCTTTGTTATTCCATGCACCAGTAGTTAAATTACATTTTAATTACATTTGCTGAGTGGTATTCTGTTGTGTACTACAACTGTATACTGCAGTTTGCTTTCCATTCACCAGTTGAAGGGCATTTGGTTCTAGGTTTTTTACGATTTTGAATAAAACTCCTATGATCATTGACTTACAAATGTTTGTGTGAACATGGTTTTCGTTTCTCTTGGGTAAATACCATATGAGTGATAATATACCATATGGGTCATATGGTATAAGATAAGTGGATGTTTTAACATGATAAGAAATAGCCCAGTAGTTCAAGTGATTACCATTTTATATTTTAACCAGCAGTATTTGAACGTTATGGTTGCTCCATGTCCTTTGCAAATGTGTTTTTAGTTTTAGCTATTTTAGTGGATACGCAGTTGCATCTCCTTGTAGTTTGAGTTCACACTGCCTTCCTGAGTAATGTCAGACATCTTTGCATGTGCTTAATTGCCACCCATGGATCTTTTTTGGGCAGAGTGTCTGTTTTAACCCTTTATCCATTTAAAAAAAAAATTATAGTGGTAATCTGTAACAAAAAATGTGCTGTTTTAACCATTTTTAAGTGTACAATTCAGTGGCATGAATTACTTTTACAGTGGTTGCTACCGCCCATCACCATATTTTACCAAAACATTATCCTCACTCCAAAGAGAAACCTGTATACCTTTAGGAACAACTTCCCAGTCCCCACCCCCACCCAGCCCCTGTAATCTTTCTGTCTCTGTGAATCTACTTATTCTAGATATTTCACCTCAATGCCCTTTTGAGTTTGGCTTCTTTCAGTTAACATAATGGTTTCAGGAATCATCCATGTTCTCGCATATATCAGAAATTCATTCCTTTTTAAGGCCGAATAATATTCCAGTGCATGTATATTGCACATTTTGTCCATCTATCTATTTGTTGTTGGAGACTTGAATTGTTTCCATTTTGTAGCAATTGTGAATAATATCTAGGAACATTTGTGCACAGGTTTTAGTGTGGTCTGTGCTTTTTCTTTCATACTCTCAGGTGTATATCCAAGAGCGGAATGTGGCCAGGTCATAGGGTAATTCTGTGTTTAACTTTTTTGAGGAACTTTCAGACTGCTTTCACAGGCACTGGATGTACCGTTTTACATTTGCACCAGCAGTGCATGAGGATTTCCAGTTTCTCCGGATCCTTGTTAACATGTTCTTTCCTTCCTTCCTTTCTTCCTCCCTCCCTCCCTCCCTCTCTCCCTGTCTTGCTCTCTCTCGTTCAGTAGCCATTCTAGTGGGTGTGAGGTGGTATTTCACTGTAGTTTTGAATCTGAATTTCCCTAATGGATGTCAGGCATCTTTCATGTGCTTATTGGACATTTATCTATCTTCCTTGGAAAAAATGTCTTTTCAAGCCTTTTGCCCATTTAATTAGGTTATTTGTCTTTTTATTGTTGAATTGTAGGATTTCTTTGTATAGTCTGTATATTAAAAACCCTTATCAGATATATGGTTACCAAATATTTTCTCCCATTCTGTAGGTTGTATTTTCACTTTCTTCACAATGTCTTGTGATACACTAGAATTTTTAATTTTTATGAAGTCCCATTTATGTACTTTGTTGCTTGTGCTTTTGGTGTAAAGGGCAATACAAGGTCTTGAAGATGTTTCCCTATGTTTTCTTTTAGGAGTTTTATAGTTTTAGCTCTTATGTTAATGTATTTGATCAATTTGTAATTCATTTTTTTCTGTTTCAGATTATTTATTTTTTAAAAGGCTTCCATTTCCTAGATTACATTCTAAAGTTGAAAATGGCAGTGTTGAAGAGCTTACTCCCTGTAGTATAACTGCATGGATTTGAAATTATGGGGTCAGGATTAAAGTGCCATGCCTTCTTTTTTTTTTGCATGGGCAGGCTCCAGTAGTTGAACCTGGGTCTCCATCATGGCAGGTGAAAATTCTGCTACTGTTGCCAGCACCATGCCTTCTTATTGTAATGCCTTCCTTCTTTCTACAGTCGTCACTTTGCCTTCCTCAACTTCCAAATAACTTTGTAAATATCCACGAGTTAGAATATTACAAAGTTCTTTACAGCAGGAATTAAATAGAAGTAACATTTTTCTATTGTAAAAATGTCCTCAGAATTGGATCCTCAGTGATTCGAGCGTTTAATCCCACACAGGGACAGTTGGTCAGTTTTAAGATAAAATTGCTGTGATATGCCGTCCTGGAGTCCTTCATTGTTACCCTGCATCTGTCAGGTTGCACGGTGGGATAGCTGGCTGGAGTGGGATTCCACATTCTTGTTCCGGTCTCTGGCCATCTTTATATAGCCCTCCATGCCCCCTTCACCCCAGTTGTTGTTGGCGAGCCAGTGTTTACTGTTATCTGAATCTGCTCCCTCACATCCGTAGCCGACCACCACGACACTGTTGTCCGGGGTGCAGCTCCTGCAGTCTGGCTCTAAGTAAATGCCCGATGAGTAGACCTGGAAGGACCCGTGGCTTGCCTCGACAGCCGCAGAGGTGGGGCCTACAGTTGCCACTGCCCTCGTACGTGCCTTCCCCCACAGAGGGATGTCCACGAAGCCAGTGTCATTGGCAGCACGTCACCCGGACCCGTAGGGACAGGTCGTACCCCTCCAATACATGGCTAGGGTTTCTCTGCACTGAGGCCACCATTGCAGCTGTGGTTGCCTTCAGCCTGGGAGCAGTCCCCCAGGTTCTGCTCACCGGGTGAAGCGAGTGCCCGTTTTCTGTACCATCTGTCCTTCAAGGGAGCCAGTTCCACTGAAAGCCCAGCAAGAACCACCCTGGCGTTGCTACTTCACAGGAGTCACGTGACCTTTCTTTCACCAGTCCACAGATTCATAGGGACCTCAGAGGAAGATTCTTACAACATTTTTCCCTACTTTGTCCCGATTTGAAAGCCATCCATCACCTGCCTGAATTCTTCCTTGGCCGTGCCCCCAAAGGCGTCCATTCCCATTGTGAAACAAGGCTGCCGTTGGCTGTCCTCCAGGTTGTGCACTTCGATCATTTTCATATTTTTCTCCTGTACTGCTCTCTTCAAACCCTCTTCATTCACGCCTACGGTCTGTGGTGCATTGCCTTCCGCTGGTGTGACCATGCTTCTAAACTTGAATGAAATGTTGGTGCAACTGAGGCGGTTCCCAGAGGGCAGTCAGAAAAAGTGAAGGATTCATGTTTCGAATCCTGTGGTGGCCTCAGCTGGCGTAAGCACACTCCACAAACCTGAGGAAGAGAGATCTCTACGGTCTGTAGTTTTGCATCCTTCTTTTTTAATGTAACCATTTAGAGCTATGAATTTCCCTCTTGGCACTACATGTGCTGTATCCCATATATTACAGTGGTGGTGTTTTCTTTTTCATTTGCTTCGGAATATTTCCTTACATCCCTTGATTTCTTCTTTGATCCATTGGTTGTTTCAGAGTGTATTGTGTAATTTCCACATATTTATGAGTTTACCAAACCTCTCTGTTATTGATTTCTAGCTTCATTGTTTTGTGCATAAGCGAGTTGTTGGTGGTCCTGAGCTACTAAAAGAGTATCTAGGAATGGGGCTCCAAGTATGTGTTTTTGTTATTTTTTTTTTTAATTTCACTAGCTGTTCACATGAGCACATCTTGTTAAGAAGAATTGCTTCGTATACTCATGACTGACTGTAGAGCTAGTTGACAATATTTACTCTTCTGGTTCAATTAAGAGGTGGCTTATGAGATGGGCAGCAAATGGTCTCACACCTAAAATTTCAAAGTATGAATCATGTGGCAGTGACTCTTAAGTAGTCAGGATACACTGGAGACATTTGGAAGGCTTTTCTAATTATTTATGCCTGCTTTCCCTTCTCCCTCTAAAGATGACTATGGTGGGTTGTGGTAGAAGCATGCCATATATCTCAGGCACAATGCATTTTATATTCTTCTGGACTTCTGGGCTTCTTGGATTTTACATCATGTACCTGATTTACTTTCAGTGGAAGGATATATTTCCACCACACGCTGACTCCACTTAATGCTGAAGCAGTATAGACAAGTGGTTATGTAAAGGATTGAAATTGTCTAATGCCTTCCATTTCTCCCAAGACATCAGTGGGATTTGAACCTAAGTAGTGTATCATGTACTTTTATCTCGAATGGCACCTCAGCAGCTCTGCAGTAGTAGGTTCGAGCCTAGATTCCTGAAGTTATGATACTGTTTTGAATCTAGAGGATAAAGTGGACTCCTGAAGGTACAGACTGTCGCATACCAAACTTTGGTCCAATAATGTAGTCATTTGTAGCATTGCAAGTTATATGATTTGTATTTTATGATCTGTTCAAGCTGTAATGTGATATAGTGCCACTGTACATTATGATCTATAGACCTTTTTCCTTTCTGCTGCTTTTGTTTGTTTGTTTTTGCATGGGCAGGCACCGGGCAGCGAACCCGGGTCTCCTGCATGGCAGGCGAGTATTCTGCCTGCTGAGCCATTGTGGCCTGCCCTCTGCTGCTTTTTTAATTTAATTTTTCTTGGTTCTTCCTAACACTTTTTTATTTTTTAAATCAACTTTATTGTGATACAATTGATGTAAAATTAACTGCATCCATTTGAATTGTACAATTTCATAAATTTTGAGAACTGTCGAAACATCACACCTGTTAAACTACCTCAGTCAATCTATAGAACTTTTCCATTCACCCCTCAGTCTTTGGCTCCAGACAGAAATGATCTGTTCTCTATTGCTATAGATTAGTTGGCTTTTATTCAAATTTTTTATTAATTGAATCCTATAGTATATGTTTTTTTAAACTGACTTCTTGAACTTCATATAATAATTTGAGATTCCTCCATGTCATTGCGTATGTCAATAGTTTGCTGCTTCTCACTGATGAGTAGTATTCCATTGATACGAAAATAATAGGTTTGTTTATCCATTTGGGTTATTTCCAATTTTGGCGTATATGAACAAATATATTACAAGCATGCTTTTCATTTTTCTGTAAATAGAATGTCTGAGTCATGTGGTAGATATATGTTTAACTTTATAAAAACCTGCTAAACTGTTTTCAGAGAATTGTGGGCCATTTATTTAACTTTCCCACCAACCTGGTCTGAGAGTTCCAGGCCCTCTTCACCAACACTAGGTTTTATCTTAAAAAAATGTTTGCATCAGCCAGTTACATCCCTCGACCCCATGATGTCAGCACCCCTTTCACCATGAAGAAGTTAGAATGGTCATTGCCCAGTATCCCTAAAGATTGAGAGAAGGATCAAATGAGAGGGAAAAGTTGTAACTGAGAAAACAGGATTTAACCAATGAGTACTGAATCATGATATTGATATTTCTATATAGTCTCCAGTGTATTAGAGCGGCTGGAAGGAAATACTTGAAATTGTGAAGTGTCACCCATACCATACTTTGAAGTTTTCTGTAACTACATGTTAAATTGTACTTTGAAATCTATCACTTTTCTGCATATATGTTATATTTCACAAATAAAAATGTTAAAAAAATTTTTTTTGTCCGCTGTGTGAATTGTGCTATGTCATAGTGGTTTTAATTTGCATTTCTCTGATGATTAATAATGTTGAACATCTTTTCATGTGCTTCTTCGCCTTTCTTATATTTTTTTGCAGTGAATTGCGTGTCTAAATCTTTAGCCCATTTATCTTCTTATTGATTTGTACAGGTTCTTTATATTTCTGGATACAAGTCCTTTGTCAGAAATATATATGTATATATTGCAAATACTTTGTTCCAGTGTATGTCTTATCTGTTTGTCTTCTCAAAAGTACCTTTCATAGTACAAAAATTTTTTTTTTTATGTGCACGTGAGAAAAGAGAGAAAATACATGCCCAAGGGTTGAGCACAGATGTGTTTAAGGGAGAGATGTGCTTATTTTTTAATAAAACCAATGTTTACAAGTCATTTTTCTGTCCTAAAAATCTGTCTACTTTATTTTCTAGAAGTTTTGTAGTTTGAATGTTACACTTAGGTCTATGATCCGTTTATAGTTAACTTTTTCATATTGTGTTACTTAAGTCTTAATATCTTTTAAAGTATGTGAATTGATTTGATTATCCTAGGGTTGTCCTCATTTCTGTATGAAAATTAACTTCTCAGTTTCTACAAAAAAATCAAGTTGGAATTATGACTGGATTCCATTGACTCTTTACTTCAATTTTAGGAGAATTGACATCTTAACCTATTGTATCTTCCAGTATGAAATAATATGATATAAAATATGTATGTAATATATATAATGTAATTTATAATATATATGTATTTATTTAGGCCCACTTTCATTTCTTTTGCTGCTTCCCTTTCAATCATTTTGTCTACCAGACTCCTCACATGAGAATATTAAATAACAGTGGTCCAAATTTATAGCCATTCAGTATAAGACAGAAAAGTTTGTCTCTAATGAGGTGAATGTATTTCTACATTTACTTCGTGATTCATGTGGACCTTCTTGAGAAAATCCAGAAGGAGCAAAGGGTACCATGTAATAAAAAGCTTAATTGTTGTCTTTGCCCTCAGAAGTCACAGCATTTGTTTGATAGTTGTGAATTAGAATGCTTTAGATAGATTTTTTTTTTAATTGACAGTATCAGGCATTGTTGTCTTTTACATGGCATTGATATCTCCCAAAACACATTCACAGAAAGAAATTCCAGATTCTTATTTTAAAATAAATTGATAAGTTTACCAATTATAAAGTATTTAAATTTCATTTTTCCTAGTAAAATAAGCAATTTTTTTATCTTTACAGACATCAGACACCCTGAAGAACTTTCTCTCTTGAAAAAACCGAGAGATCCGACAAAGAAAAAAAAGAAGAAGCTAGATGACCAGTCTGAAGAGGAGGCACTTGAATTAGAGGGGCCTCTTATCACTCCTGGGTCAGGTGAGACTTTGTCTAAGCAGCTTAATACGAGAACTCTGCACCACATGCCTATATCTTTCTAACCCTAGGTAATTAAATTATTTAGGTCAGGATGGTGGTTATGAGTTTTGTTTTTGCTTTTAAGAAAACCTCCTTCAGCACGTTTTGGGACAAGGGGGTGTTCTTTTTCTTCCTTACTTACAGTTATAGGTTTACAGAATAATCATACGTAAATCTAAAGTTCCCATAAAGCAGCCTGTTACTAACACTTCGCTCATGTGAGGTACGTTTGTTACAGTTCCAAGATTCTACTCTTAAGTCTGTCGCTTTCAATAGGGTTCACTGTTTGTGTCGTAGAGCCCTATATTTATTTTTTTTTAATTGTATTCTAATATCGCTTCTTGGCCTTTTGGCTGAGATCAAGTGTAGTATCTGTTCTTATCAGTTTGGTATCTGATGCGTCCTCTGTCCGAGGACAATGTATTGAATGGATTTTTGGAATTGGGAGATGGAGTGGGGGCTTGCTCCGTCCACTCCGCGCATCGACCTGGTGTTGCAGTACTTCCAGGAACGGTGCACAAAAAAAAGAGAAAAAAAAAAATTGTATTCTAATAACGTACATACCACCAAAAATGTCCCCTTTCAACCACATTCAAATACATAATTCAGTGCTGTCAATTACATTCACAGTATCGTGCTACCATCACCACAATCCATTACCAAAACTTCATAATCCACCCAAATAGAGCTCTGTACAATTTAAGCAGTAACTCACTACCCCACCTGCCCTGGTGACCTGCATTCTAGATTCTGACAATATGCATCTGCGTATTCTCATTATTTCATATCACCAAGTATTGCTCCTTTTCTCTCTCGGTCATGTCATACACCGCAGTGACTGCAAGATTGTTCCATGTTGTTGCATGTATCAGAACATCATTCCTTTATAATCTCCCATTATATGTATATACCACATTTGTTTATCCATTTATCCACTGATAGGTACTTGGGTGGTTTCCAGCCTTGGGCAATTGTGAATAATGTCACTGTGAACAGTAGTGTGCTAATATTTGTTTAGGTCCCTGCTTTCAAATCTTTTAAGTATATAGAAGTGGGATTACCAGGCTATATGATCATTCTGTACTTTGTGAGGTGCCAACAAACTGTTCCACAGCAGCTACACCATTTTAAATTCCCTTCAACATTGAGTGTTCCTATGTCTTCACATCCTTACCGATACTTGTTATTTTTCACTTTTTAAAAATAGTAGCCATTCTGGTGGGTGTGAGATGGTATTTCATTGTGGTTTTGATTTGCATTTCCCTAATAGCTAGTGATACTGAGCCTCTTTTTCTTGTGCTCTTTGGCCATTTATGTGTGTTCTTTGGAGGAATGTCTATTCAAGTTTTTGCCCATTTTATAAATGGGTTGTTTGTCTTTTTATTGTTGAGTTGTAGGATTTTAGGATATTAAAACTTTAATGGATACGTGTTTTCCAAATGTTTTCTCCCATTCTGTAGGGTGTCGTTATACTTCAATAATAAAATCCTTTTATATGGTCAGTTTAATTGAACACCATAAATACATGGAATCTTGAATAGGGCGTGAGAGCTTGTTGATTTGTCCAGGTTAGTGTGAAGCCCCGATATATCCCAGAGTAATTTGAGCAGGAATAAAGAAATATTTGCAAGGTCCCCTTGAGGGGCTGGAGAGAAAGGAGGAAATATTCAGCATCCCCATTTGGAGAATTTCTGATATTCTCACACGTAGTGGGGACAACCAAATCAATAGGCTGAGTCCTTGATCTTGGGGTTCACCCCTGTGAAACTTATTCCTGCAAAACCTAGGCTAAACCTACCTAAAATTAGGGCTAAAAGTCACCCCAGAGAACCTCTTTTGTTGCTCAGATGTGCCTTTCTCTCTAAGCTAACTTGGCAGGTGTCATGGTTAGGGACACGTGTCAACTTGGCCAAGTTGTGGTAGCTGTTTATCTGATTGGGCAAGCGCTGGCCTGTCTGTTGCAATGAGGACATTTTATAAGATTAGGTCATGAACATGTCAGCTGCATCCACAGCTGATTCCATTTGTAATCAGCCAAAAGGGAATGTCTTCTGCAATTAGTGATGCTAAATCTAATCATGGGAAGCCTTTTAAGGAGGACTCAGAGGAGACAGGTTCCATTCCTGCTTTGGCTGGTGAGCCTCTCCTGTGGAGTTCATCCAGATCCTCCATTGGAGTCGTCGGCTTCGCAGCCTGCCTTGTGGATTTTGGACTCTGTGTTGCTGCGGTCACGTGAGACACTTTCATAGATTTTATATTTGCAAGTGTTCCCTGTTGATTCTGTTTCTCTAGAGAACCCTAACTAATACAGCATCTGAACTCACTGTCCTCCCCCCCTGTATGGGACATGACTCTCAGGGATGTAAATCTCCCCGACAGCGTGGGATAGGACTCCTCGGAAGAGCTGGGACATTGCATCAAGGGATTGAGAAAGCCTTCTTGACCAAAAGGGGGAAGAGAGAAATGAGACAAAATAAAGTCTCAGTGGCTGAGAGATTTCAAACCGTGTCAAGGTTATTCTGGAGGTTATTCTCTGCATTATATTGATAACCCTTTTTAGTTTATGGTATAGTGAAGTGGCTGGAGGGAAGTACCTGAAACTGTTGAGCTGTGTTCCAGTAGCCTTGATTCTTTTTTTTCTCTCTTTTTTTAAAAAATTTATTTATTAATTAAAAAATAAACAAAACATCAACATACATAATCAGTAATTCACAAAGTCATCACTTAGTTGCATATTCATCATTTCTTAGAACATTTGCATTAATTCAGAAAAAGAAATAAAGAGACAATAGAAAAAGAAATAAAACGAACACAGGAAAGAAAAAAAAAAAAGATTATCCCTACCATACCCCTTACCCCTCGCTTTCATTGATCACTAGCATTTCAAACTAAATTTATTTTAGCATTTGTTCCCCCTATTATTTATTTTTATTCCGTATGTTCTACTCGTCTGTTGACAAGGTAGATAAAAGGAGCATCAGACACAAGGTTTTCACAATCACAGTCACATTGTGAGAGCTATATCATTACAGTAGCCTTGATTCTTGAAGATAATTGTATAAAGATATAACTTTTACATTTTGAGTATGGGATTGTGAAAACCTTGTGTCTGTTGCTCTTCTTATTCAGGGTACGGACAGATAAGTAAAAAAAAAATGGATAAAAAAACAAATAATGGGGGACAAAGGGTAAAATAAATTGGGTAGATGGAAGTATTAGTGGTCAATGGAGAGGGAGGCGTAAGGGGTATGGTACGTATGAGCTTTTTCTTTTTATTTATTTTTCTGGAGTGATACAGATATTATAAAAATGATCATGGCCGGCAGGCCACGGTGGCTCAGCAGGCAGAGTTCTCATCTGTCATGCTGGAGACCTGGTTTTGATTCCTGGTACCTGCCCATGTAAAAAAAAAAGCATCATGGTGATTAATACACAACTATGTGATGATATTATAAGACATTGTAAACCGTATATGGAATGTATGTATGTGAAGGTTTCGCAATAAAAATATTTTTTTAAAAAAAGAAGGCCCCTGGACCACAGCTCAACAGTTTACAGTACTTCCGGTCAGTCCAATGCACACAAACTAGGAAGGGATATCTATATAATGCATAAGAATAACCTCCAAGATAACTTTTCAATTATTTGAAATCTCTCAGCCACTGAAACTTTATTTTGTCTCATTTCTCTCTTCCCCTTTTTGGTCAAGAAGACTTTCTCAATCCCATGATGCCAGGTCTCATCCCAGGAGTCCTGTCCTACATTGTCAGGAAGATTTATATCCTTGCAAGTCAGGTCCTGTGTAGGGGGCATTTCACCTGCCAAGTTGGCTTAGAGAGGCCACATCTGAGCAACAAAAGAGGTTCTCTGGGGATGACTCTTAGGCATAATTATAAATAGGCTTAGCTTCTCCCTTACAGGAATAAGTTTCAAAGGGGCAAGCCCCAAGCTTGAGGGCTCAGTGTATTAGATTGGTTGTCCCCACTGCTTGCAAGAATATCAGTAGTTCCCCATCTGGGGAAGTTTGATATTTCCTCCTTTCTCCCCAGTCCCCAGAGGGGACTTGGCAAATACTTTTTATTCTTTGGCCACAGTACTCTGGGATATATCAAGGCGTCACACAAACTTGTACAAACCAACAAGACCTTGTGCCCTATTCAAGCTTCCATGTAATTATGGTGTTCAAATAAACTGCCAATGCAAGTTAAATCAGGTATTGTGCTACCCAGACTATAAATTTTGCACCAAATAAACATCTCTCCCTTTGTTCTCACACACAAGTTGAAGTTTGAAAATATGGACCGTATCATCCTTTACCCTGTATTCTGATCTTCCTTAGTCCTATCCAAATCAGCGTCATTCATACCTCTAGTTGAAGTTTGATCACTTTTTTAACCGTTGCTGTATGGGGTAATGCTGACTTTCATAGCTTTAGTACTCTAATTTTAGGTCTCAGGAATCACATAAATACCCAGAGTTTCAGGAAATGACCAAATGAACAGATTTTTGTGTAAGGTTTTTGAGGTATAGGGGTCCTCGTTCTTCTTTTTGCAAATGGAAATTCAGTTTTCCCAGCACCATTTTGCTGAAGATACTGTTCTTTCCCTATTGAGTGGACTTGGCCCACTGTCAAAAACCGGTAGGTCATTAATGTGAGGTTTGATTTCTGAACTCTCAGTTCAGTTCCCTTGGTCTGTTGTCTGTCTTTCTGCCTGCATCAGGCTGTTTTGGTTACTGTGGCTTTTTAATGAGTTTAAAAGTTGGGAAGTGTGAATCCTCCAACTTTGTTTTTCTTTTACAAGATGGCTTTGGCTGCCCTTACATATAAATTTGATAATTAGCTATTCCATTTCTGCAAAGAAAGTTGTTGGAATTTTCATTGGGATTGCATTGAAACTGTAGATCGCTTTGGGTAGAATTGACATCTTAATAATATATAGTCCACCAGTCAATGAACACAGACTGTCCTTCCATGCAGAAATCAGTTACTGTACATTACTAGTGAAGAATATGAAGAAAAAATTCCAGTTATAATAGCAACTCAAAGAATTAAATAACTTGGAGTAAGTATAATCAGGGTTGTAAAGACTTCTACACAGAAAACTACAAAACATTGCTAAACGAAATCGAAGACTTAAATAAATGGAAGGACATTCCATGTTACAGCTTGATTTCGGTGTCATATACGTACAGTCTTCCTATACTCCATCCACCCACCTTTTTTGTATTGTTACAGATTATATCTTCATACATTGTATGTCCAAAACCGTAGATATGCCATTACTTTTTTTTTTTTTTTCGCATGGATAGGCACTGGGAATCGAACCCGGGTCTCTGGCATGGCAGGCAAGAACTCTGCCTCTCTACCTGCTGAGCCACTGTGGCCCACCCACTTTTTAGGCATTTTCGTTTTAATACTTATAGGAAGTAAGACGTGGAGTTATATACCAAAATGTGCAATAGAATAGTATTGGCCTTTGTAATTATGCCCATGTTTGCTTTTACTGAAGGTCTGTATTTCTTTATGCCAGTTAGAACCACTGTCTGATGTGTTTTCAGTCTGAAGAACTCAACGCATTGTAGGGCTGGCTTAATGGTGATTAACTCCCTCAGTTTTTGTTTATGTGGGAATAACTTAATCTCTCTCCCTTATTTCTCTCTCAATATGAAATTCTTTGTTGGCAATTTTTTTTTTCTTTCACTAGTTTTAAGCATTTCATCCCACCACCTTCTTGCTTCCACGGTTTCTGATGAGAATTCAGCACTTAGTCTAATTGGGATCCCCTTGTGCATAGTGTTGCTTTTGTTTTGCAACTTTCAGAACTCTCTCTTTGTTCTTTGCATTCAACAGTTTGATTAATATGTAGTTGGCTATATTTTTCTTCAAGTTTATCCTGCTTGGTGTGTGTGGACTTCTTGGATGTGCGTATTCACCTCTTTTCCCAAGTTTGGGAAGTCATCTGTCACTATTTCTTTGAATATTCCTTCTGCTTTCTTCTCCTCTGGGAACCCCATTCTGTGTATATGAGTATGCTTGGTGGTGTCCCAGAGTTCTCTTTGGGTATTTTTGCTATTTATAATTTCCTTCTTTGTACTCCTCATCCTAGTTCATTTAAGTTGTCTTGTCTTCAAGTTTGCTGATTCTTTCTTCTGCCAACATCTATTTAGTGTTGAAATCCTCCTGGGAATTTATTTTAGTTATTGTGGTTTTCAACTGCAGTACTTCTGTTTGGTTCCTTTTTAAAATTTCTGTCTCTCTTTTTGAGATGATCATATTATTAATATTTTTTAGTTCTTTTCCTGTATTTTTCTTCATTTCTTTGAGTATATTGAAGATCATTTTTTTTAAATCTTTATCCAGTATGTTCTGAGTCTACTGTTCTTTGTTGATTTTCTGAATTTTTACTGCTCCTTTGGATGGACCATCATTTCTTTTTAGTTTTCTTGTAATCTTTTGTGGCACACTGTACATTTTAGTATTTTAAAATGTTAACTGTTGGATCTATTTCCTGAGATGTCTGCCTCTTTAGTTTGTAACCTGTTGATGACGTAATAGAATTATTTTGGAGTGTCAGCCCAAGGCGAATACGAAGCACAGGGTCCTGGCTGTGTTTTCTGGGCCTGAGCCTTACCCTTGGCCTGTGCTGGCTTGGAGTTCCTCTGTGTACAGGAGTTTGAATGCCCCTCTACTTTCTAGGATACATATCTCCTCCTTCTCCTACATGTGCCATTTTGGGACTTAAAGCATTTAAGTCTTTGCCCCAGACTGTGCATGTTAATTGTTTCTTGCTGTGCTTTTGTTTTCTCGAGCTGCTTTTGCCTGGAGAGCAAATTCTGGAAAGGGGTATGTTTTGGAGAGGCAATCCCTAACTCAGTCTTTCCTCCTGCAGCAAGGTCAGGGACCCACAACAGGGCAGGCGTGCCCGCTGGGCTCCAGTCTGCCATGGAGAGGGAATGAGGGAAGGGCGGGAAGGGTGCCAGGACTTTCTTCCATGGCTCCCCAGAGCTGTGCTTTCTTGGCTCGTCCTCTGCCCATCTAACGCAGCCTCGCCAGCCAGCTTGGAGGAAACATCCCTTCTTTAAGTCTCTTCCTTCATTTTGTCTGGGGGAAGTTGGAACAAGGGCTGCTCCCAAAGCCAGGCTCTCAGCTATCTAAAGTAGCTCATCAAAAGCTGTGATCTGCTATTGGCCCTGCCTATCCTGCATCTCAGAGAAGTAGACGTTTGATCCTTTTTGGCAGCAGCAAGCCTTACCACGAACGAGCTGAACTCCACTGTGGCCTGGGAAAGATGGGTGGAGATGGGCGTTGTTAACCATTGTATAGAGAGAACAATTTACTGGTATTTACTATAATTCACCAACTTCTTACTTATGCTCTTTCTAGATGCTGTACAGTGTTCTCCTGGATTCCAGAGTTTCTAACTGTATTTAGACAGTTCCTGCCTGTTTCATAGTTCTGGCAGGAGGAGGGACTGATTCCTGGAGCCTCCTTCTCTGCTATCTTCCCCTTATTTCCCCCACTCTCCCCCTAACTCTTAATGAGTCCACACAGACACTTTCTATTTCACGTCCCTTAGAAATCTTTGCATTGTGTTCTGTGTGTTGTGACAGTCAGAATTGTCAGGTATGATCCAAATTAGAATCAATAGTATAACTTTTTAAAATAACTTTTGTTTAGAGAGAGAATTTGAGAAGCTGGGGGGTGTAGACAGGCGTGCATACAAATTCTGAATGTATGATGGCCCAATAAGCAGGATATCTGTCAGTTTTCAGAATATCCAGATTTAGCTAAAGTATCTACCTTTATGGTATGAAAAAAATATAAGAAAATTCTCAGTTTATGTAAGAGAAAAATGGATGAGAAGCTACTTGAAGCAATTGGGTAGTTTTGCGGTAGTTGATTCTTAGTAACTTTGGTTTCTTGTTTCCTTCAGCCAAGGTGATACTGACAAAATATAGGAACATTGCTATTTAACCTATGCTAATGAATAATAGTGATTGAGTTAATATTCCTCTTTTCACTGAATTAACTTCTATTCTTTAGAACTACCTTGATTAAGCCACAGAATTAGTAATTTAATTGAGCAGCCTACTAATATTTCCCTGTTTAGAAGTCATCTAATATAAATTATGTGGAACTAACCACTTAGTATTTGCTACTTCAGTCAAACAGGTTTTTTTTTTTTTTTTTTTTTTTTTGCATGGGCAGGCAGGGGGAATCGAACCTGGGTCTCCCGCACGGCAGGCAAGAGAACTCTGCCACTGTGGCCCACTCCTACACATATTTTTAAGATGCTACTGTTTGTTAGGAAGATGGGCCACAAAGAAAAGACATAAAATAAGCCTTCTGGATTTAGTAGCTGTATCTCATTGACATAAACAGGATACATTAACCAAGAATTTATACTTGAGAAAATTTAGCCAGATGGAATTAAATAAAAATATAATTAGTTTTTTCTCTCGTTAATAATTATATACATATTCACTAAATAACTTATCACATTAAATACACATATTATCTTTCTTTTAATCCTCACAAAAGTCCTGTAATTTTGGCAGAAGTATCCTTATTTTCCCGATTAGGAAAGACCTCTCAAGGGTAAGTAGTTTGCCCAGTGTCAGAACTAACAAGGCACAGAGCTGGACTTTAGATCCATGTCCTCGTAATTCAGAATGCATCTAAATTCTGTTTAATATGAATAGTTGTTAAAATGTCTGTGTTAAATCTCTTACATCAACCCATATTTTTTGCTTAAGAAAAAGTAATATTTCATGTTTTATATCTTGATTTTGTGGTACACCAGTGATTTCATTTGTCAGACCCATAACACTATAAATGGGTGTATTTTATAATGTATAAATTATACCTCAATAAGGCTTTTTTTTTTTTTTAAGTAATGTTTCAAGAGGTAAAGTACTACCATGAATGAAATTAATACTTCTCAGACTTTGGTTGAAATCTTAAGTAGAATTAACATGATAGAATTTGAGTTCTAAAATTTATACTTTGGTTTATATGACTCTGCTCAAGTGTCATTTTTGAGTGCTTTGCCACTTTCTAGCTGTCGCTCGTTAAATATCTAATCTCTAATTACCTGTGAGAAGGGAACCATAACTATTCCAGCCTGATCCCTGGTCTGGAGAAAGCAGACTTTTTCCAAAAATAAACTTTATTGTATTTACAAACTCACAGAGAAATTTACCTAATTTCAGGACTTATTGTATAAATAGAAACAGAAAATTATCTCAGCAACTTTTCAGAAAACTGTTAAAGGCTGCTAGACAAAAAAATCTGGGTGCTACAATAATACTGAAAATATACTCCATTTGCTTGGCACTGCCAGGAAGATCACTTACCTAAGACACTATTTCCCCTGAAACTGTGCTTTAATTATGGAAGTAAAATATGTTCATGGAAAAGATTCAAGTATTACAAAGAACTGTGTATCTTATTTTTACATTTTTGTTTTAATGAAGTGAGACTGTTAATACATGTACCTAAACAGTACAGAAAATAAGGTACTAAAGGTGAAAGTTCCTCTTCGGTTTATTCCCAGATCACCCCTAAAAGTGAGCATTTCTTGATTTGTTGAAAACAGTTTGGAATACAACTTGCCAGTACCCTTTGTATGTGTTTCATATACATGTATGGTACATAACTGCATATCTAGTTTGGGGGGGGGTTTTGTTGGGGGGGGCGCATAACATAAATGAGGTCTAGTATATATTATTCTGCAGCTTCCTTTTTTTATTGAACATTATGTTTTGGTTTTGGTAACCAAACATAAAGTTTTCCATGTACTGTATAGGTTGTGTCTAATTTTTCCATCAACATAGTTTCCAAAAAGTTTTTGTGGTTTTTATACTCTCTCAGCACTATATGAAAAGGCTTATTTTCGTATATTCTGGCCACTGTTGTAAGTCTCCATAATTTTTGCTGACATGACAATAAATGGTGCTGTTACGTTATTTTGCATTTCCCTTATAAACACTAGTATGGTTGAACGCTATTCCATGTTTATTAGCTATACCTGTCTCTCCTACTAGTTGCCAAATTGTAGACTTTGTCCACTTTCTATATATTTATATATAAATTTTAATTGTAGTAATTTTTTTATGTTAGGTATTTTCTCCTATCCAGCTTTTTCCATCCTTAATTATATTTGTGGTCTTTTTTTCACTATACAAAGTTTCACATTTTTATATGTAGTCAAATCTGTTAGTCATTTATTTTATAGTTCTGGGTTTTCACTCTTCCTTAGGAAAATTTTCTCCACAAATATTTTAGAAAATCTTTAGTAGCTGTATGAAGTGGCCCCAGACTGTAGTGCCTTTTGGATTCTATTTCTCCTTTTTATAATTATCTTTTCATGTAATTCAGAAATTTCTTACTTTGTTGTTAACTAAATGTGCTACTTTATCTTACCTCATATTTGTTTCTGCTCCAAATCAATTTTAAATTGGGTAATCAGAAAATAAGTTAGTTGGTGTAGTGGCTGAATAATATTTAAAAGAAATTTAAAATGTACGTATCTTCTGAGCCAACAGTGCGGCTTGAACAGGGAACAGCTTAAATAAGCTACAGTACATGGCGGCAGTTTATATAACTGTACCCGGACTGTCTGATTTATAGCCCGGCTTTCCGACTTGTAGCTCTTGACCTTGGACAAGTGATTTAACCTTTCTGTGCCTTTCTAAAATGAGCACAACGCAGTTTTTGGGAACGTTGAATAAGTTATTGCCAAGAAGTACCTAACAAAGTAAGAGCAGACTGGAACAATGAAGTGATAAACTATGAAGTGTAGACTATACAAACTACAGGAAATACCTCAGAGATAACGCAGGCTCGGTTCCAGACTGCCACAGTAAAGCGAGTCACAAAGTTTTTGGCTTCCCAGTGCATATAAAAGTTATGTTTACACTACACTATGGCCAGTGAAGTGTGCAATAGCATTACACCTAAAAGAATGTTGTACATATGCCTTAATGTAAAAATACTTTATTGCTAACAAATGGTAACCCATCACCTGAGCCCCATGCAAGTTGTCATCTTTTTGTTGATGGAGGGTCTTGCCTCTGTGTTGATGGCTGCCGACGGATAAGGCTGTTGGTTGCTAACGGTTGGGTGGCTGTGGCAATTTCTTAAAGTAAATCGCTGCAAAGTTGGTCGCATCAGTCAACGTTTCCTTTCATGCAAGATTTCTCTGTAGTTTACGATGCTGTTGGTTAGCATTTTACTCAGAGTAAAATTTCACAATTGGAATCAGTCCTCTTAAACCTTACTGCTGCTTTGTCATTTCAGTTTATGGAATGTTCTGAATCTTTCATTGTCCTTTCACCAGTGTTCACAGCATCTTCATCTCAAGAAACCGCTTTCTTTGCTTATTCATAAGAAGCAACTCTTTATCCATTAAAGTTTTATGGTGAGATTGCAGCAATTCAGTCACATCTTCAAGTCCACTTGAAATTCTAAGCCTTCTTGCTGTTTCATATTTATAGTTACTTTCTGCACTGAAGTCTTAAACCCCTCAAAGACATGAGGGTTGGAATCAGCTTCTTCCATACTGCTGTGAATGTGGATATTTTGATTTCCCCCCATGAATCAGGAGTGTTCTTAATGGCATCGAGAACAGGGAATCCTTTCCATAGGTTTTCAGTTTCCTTTGCCCAGATCCATCAGAGGAATCACTTTCTGTGGCAGCTGTAGCCTTACGAAGATTCTTCCTTTCACTTAGAGACCACTGTTGGGTTATTAATTGGCCTAATTTCTCCAAGAAGAGGGAGAGAGACCGGGAAATAGCCAGTCAGGTGGAGCCCTCGGAACACATACATTTATCAGTTAAGTTTTCTGCCGAAATATGGGCGCAGTTTTGGTTCCCCAAAACAATTACAAAATAGTAACACCAAAGATCACTGATCACAGATCACCGTTCTTTAATAATGAAAAATCATAATAATGAAAAAGTTTGAAATATTTTGAGAATTAACAAAATGTGACACAGAGACATAGTTTCCTTTCTTTTTTTCTTTTTTTTTAAATGGCTTTAATAGACTTGCTCGATGTCATGGTTGCCACGCCTTTAATTTGTTTAAAACAAAATGAAACTTGCAGTATCTGCAAACTGTAATAAGGTGAGGTATTCCTGTATACAAAGAGGAAAGAGATTTGATCCTATTAGGGGAATATATTTTCTATTTGTCTTAGAAACTTCATAAAGAAAATTGTCAGTTCTAACTTGACTCACTTCAGTAATTACAGTTTTTCATACAAGGAACTAATTTTCAGTATGCTGACATTCTTAGAAAAGATCTATTTAATAGATTGTTGGAAAAAAACAATGAGAAGATTCTGCCTCTGAGTTCTAGAAGTTAATGTTTTTTCATACCTTATTTAGATACCTACTCTTTAGCAGAAATGTTCTTTGCCTAGCTGAGCTGGAGGAATGTTTTCAGTCCTTTTAGTTTGTGTGGGGTGCCAAATTATCCCTTTCACAAAAGTACTGCACAGTTTTAACTGTGAAAAATAACAGTCTGGTTTAAGGTTCCAGTTTTTAAACAAAATCACAACTAATTATTAACAGTGTTCTTCCTTAAAAGCTAAAAAATGAGAGAACTCACAACTTTCCTTGTTGCTTCATAATGTTTACATTCTTCAAACTGTTTAGTATACTGACTTTAGACACTTATTAGAGACATTAAATACCCTATAGCTAGTAGGAGATCACATTTTTTGTGTTTTTTTTTTTACTTTACTTTTTCTTCTTAGTCTTGACAATTACAAAAATCTTTAGCATTACACCACTTTTTTACAGGTAATTAAACAATTATCACATAGGAAGAAATTTTATATATATATAGTATATATATTATATATTAAGTATATTCCTAAATTGGATAAGGAAAAAAGCCGTTCTCTTCCATCATCTATTAACATGTTACACCCATTACACATTTTCGCTTTAAAAATAAAAGGACAAATTGGTACCCCAACAAAATACTTTTTCAATAGAAGCTGATTGGCCAGATGAAGTAGATTTAGCCAATATTCAATTAATAATTATGTTAAATCAATCTATTGTTGTCTTTCATAAATTTCAAATTTCACTACTGAGAAGAGGTAAAAGTGCTGTCAAGCTCATTCATGACACATAATTTCTACTGACAAATGATAACTAATGTGCAATACCTACACCTGATTAGATGATATAAAAGATTAGTATTCTGGTGTCTATACTTTTGCTTTTTCTATTTTCAAAATGCTTGAAATGATGCAGAAGGAAGAATGATGATAATGAAAGATTTGTAATTAAGAAAGCTTGACAAAGGGTCAGTAGGTTGATTGCTAAGAAAATAGTTAACCTGCAGCTTGTCTTGGATGTACTGTGCTTATCACCAAAATGCACAGAATCATGAGGGATGTAATTTACTAGCAGGTGATTTATAATATGCCGCTTAATGTCTGGAACTCTTCTGAAGAGCTCTATATGAGTTTGCATTTGACTACATTGTTCATTAAAAAAAATGTTTAGATTGATGATTTAAAAAATAATAATAAAAAAATAAAAGGA
>PVIY010036135.1:0-16092 GCA_004026745.1 Myrmecophaga tridactyla
TGGATGGATGGATGGATGGATGGATGGATGGGTGGATGAGTGGATGGATGGGTGGATGGGTGGATGGATGGATGGATGGGTAGATGGGTGGATGGGTATATGAGTGGATGGGTCTCCTCACACCCCCCACTCATCTTCCTGCTAGTGTCCCTGAGCCTGTCCGCTCTGCCCCACCCCCAGATCTCCACCCGGCACAAGTTCCGGCTGTTCCAGGTCTTGGAGAGTGTCATTGAAGCCAGTGACTTGCTGGAAGAGGTCTGGGAGAAAGCCTTCATGAAGTTGGCCCTGGAGAACATGACCAAGTCCACGGTGGGCCTCTTCCTCTCCCAGCGAATGGTCCTATCCCCCAAGACCTGGGAATGCAGGCAGCTGCCCCAGGGATCCAAGTTACGCTGGGCCCCCAACCTCGTGCTCTGCCTAGTGATTTTGGTCCCTTTTCTCATTTTCTTATCGCTAAGCCCCTTTAGAAAAACAATCTCATGCGCTTCCATTTAACAGTTAAGGAAGATGAAGTTCAGAGAGGTTGTTGCTTGCCTAAGGTCACAGAACCTGGGTTATAGCCAGCACCTCCCCAAAAGGACCCTTCCTGGGGTATGCTCTGGGTTCCCCCATCTCCACCATTCCTGTCACTTCTTCCTATGCCCCAACCTGCAGAAATTCTTCTGCAAGTCCAGCCTATTCCCCAGGTTGGAACTCCACCTCAGTCCCCTGCCTGCCGGGTTCCTGCCTGATGGAGTCTTACAGGTTTGGAGCTGAACCATCAGCCTTCCAAGCTTGTGGTCCAGGGAGCTGCCCCAGGCCAGCCAACACCTCGGCCACCCAGTTAGTCCCAGTCAGCGGTAACCGGTCACTGAGGGCCCACCAGGGCCAATCCAACACACTGCGAAGTGTGACAGACATGTCACCCTCTGTGCAGGTGCTTATGTTCCCCATTTCAGACGAAAAGCTGAGGTCAGAGTGTTTAGGGACTTGCCCAGATGGTAAACAGTAGGTGTGACAAGCTCCCAAGTTCCCCCCAAGGAAGTCTGTGGCTCCATCCCAGGTGTGACTGACAGGGAAAAACAAAGAACAAGGTCCACATCTACTTTATTGTTAAAATTCCTTTTAACTTGCCACTGTAAAGGATATCAGGCATATAAATGAAAATGCATGGCCATAGATGCATGCTTAACCCGATAATAATAAAATAATAATTTTATTAGTTTATATTAAATATCCAGGAGGTATGGGTTGCAGGCCAAGCAGAGCTGAACAGAGTCTTTGGGTGGCAGTCTGGCCTCAGCCTCCACCAGGGTTCATCAGAGCCTCTCCTGGGGCCACCTAAGGGCAGGACCACCAGGAGGGCTGCAGCAGGGCTGGGGAACAGCGTCCAGCACAAAGGTGGATGGACAGCTGCACCTGGTCTGCTTCTAAACACTGCAGCCCACCTCCAGCTGCTCCAGGGAGGTCAGAACAGACATTTCTAGTCCAGGCCATGAAGGAAAGAATAGGCACTTTCTCAAGGTCAAGATCAGCCATGCATGAGAATCTGGGCTGACTCACCAGGCATCAAGAGCCCAGTTCAGTGCTCAGAGTCGACCTGGGCCTTCCTGCTCCACCACCCTGCACCCTCCCCTAGCCAAGGCCCCATTCCCTACACCCCAAGTCTTCCTCTTTCCTCATTATTCTTTTGAATTGGAGACAATTCAATTCAATTGCTTCTCAGCCTGGAGAGTCAAAAGCAGGCCGTCACATTGTGGAAGGCCTGGCCTGAGGACTGGCCCCTCCTGTGTTGACAGGCACCACCCTCGGTACCCCCGCCCCCCCTCCCCCCCACATACACACACCCTCTGCCTAACCCACCCGAGGCTGCAGATACCTGCAGAGGTGGAGGAGGGGCCGGCCCTCCAGGTGTGTCTGGAGGTTGAGGTGGGGATCTAGGGACCTAACCACTTCTCAAACCACTTTTCCCTTATTGTATGGCCCTTCCTGCCAAGCCATCCAAGGCTAGGAAGGAAAGTACACACAGCTGGGGCTGAGGCTTGGCTTTCCCCACCGCTGGCGTCACACTCAGGTATCAGTTAGCCTTGTCCAGCTGCTTTCTAGCTTCTAGATTGCAGCTGTGACTGTCCTTAAAAGTATCCTTTCGATTCCCAGAGCCTGCCCATGACAAAAAAAAAAAAAGAATCCTATGTGTGGTTTCAGTTAAGGCTTCTTTTTTTTAAGGGCTAAATCAGATTCAATTTGCCACCTTAGCCAGACGCCCTCAGGCTCCCATTCTCTTTAAATGGTACATGACCCAGCGATTTTATATCAGTATTCCAGCGGCACCGTAGGGAGAGCAGGGGACCTCAGGCCCCTCACTCTGAGAGGCCCCCAAAGCACCAGCCGGGCCCGACCCGCTGTGCCGCCTTCGTGCCCACAGCGCAGAGCTCACTCGAGGGCCCCCGTTCAGAAATAGGCAAGAGGAGCTCAAAAGTGAAGCCTGAGCTCAAGACACACAGCACACCTGCGGAGGGGTCCCAGGTGGCCACGAGGGTCCAGCTCCAAGGCGGGTCATTCCCTCCTCCGTGGGCACCCGCCCCAGGCCTGGCCAGCATCGGGGAGGGCCAGGGGACCAGCCACCTGGGTCCCCACCTCGAGCACCCGGCACTCTGACCCCTCGGGCAAGAGACTGCTGTCCTCCAAATTCGCCGTGGTAGAGGACTAAAGGACAGGACCGCTGTCCAGCGCTGCCAGGACCGCACGAAGGGGAAGGCGGCACTGGCCAGCATCGTCAGGATGTGTCTCCGGAGCCAAGGCCTGGGGCCGAGCCTTAGAACCGGACTAGGATTCGGGTTGGCGGGGCCAGCGGGTGACATTCCAGGCGGGGGGTGTGGCACGGCGGCAGGGATGAGAAGGAGGCGTCTCAGGAACTGTGAGGGGACCGGGCGAGGCCTGGGACTGCCGCGCCTGTGGGCCACCCTCCCCGGGTTTCCTTGGTCACCTCGAACGGGCCGCCCCGGGTGTGTCAAGGCCTCAGAAGGGCTGAGGCGCCTGCTCTTTGCTTCCCTGCCCCGCTGCCTCTGCCCCAGGAGCTGGAGGACGTGTACCAGGACGCGGCCAGCCACGTGCTGGTGGCCATCTGCAGGCACTCGTGGCGGGCGGTGGCCCAGCACCTGGAGACCGAGCTCCTGACCGGCGTCTTCCCGCACCGCAGCCTCCTCTACGTGATGAGCGCCCTGACCGCAAAAGGTGTGTCCCACCCACACTGGGGCCAAAGCAGGCAGGTGGCACCTGAGGAGGGGCTGGTGGGGGGAGCGTGATGGGGTTGGGGAGGCGGGTGACCATAGCTCGGCCTGCTCCGCAAGGCTGCAGAGCCACTGTTCAGGGTCCCAGGCTGCTGCCCAAGCACCATCCCACAAACCCCCATGCCTCTGCTAGCCTGGGCTGCCTGTGGAACCTCCCTGGGAAAGGGTTCTCGGAGCTCCCATGCTGCTTTGGCCCTCTCCCGCTTCTGCTGGCCCAGGGAGGGCACCCAGGACAGGAGGGGGTGACGCTGGGGGCTGCTGCACCAACTCAGCCTCTCCCTGTGCTGGCCCTCTCCTTGGCCCCACGGGTGGGTGGGCAGCCCTCTCCATGGGCAGGTAAGGAAGCCGAGCTCAGAGGTGCAGTGCAACAAGTACAGGTCCCCCAGGTCGGGGTCCTGCCCAGTATACGCTGTCCCTGAGCCATGAGAAGGGTCACCCTGGAGCGAGGGCAGAGGAGAAGTTGAGCCAGGGTAAGGGCTAAGCTTAATGCCACACGGCAGCAAACACTTCCCGGGCTCGCTGCCAGGTGTAGGGACATTTAGAGTCTTAAGAAATTGTCTCTCAAGGCCAGCGAGGAGGGCAAGTGCCAACTTTCATTCATTTATTCATTCATTCATTCATTCATTCACAAGCAGTCGCTGAACTCATTGCTGCCTAGCAGGGGAGGTCCCAGGCTATGACAAGGGCAGTTGGGGCAGTTGGGAGGGCTTCCTGGAAGAGGCAGCCAAATCTAAGCTAAGGTTCTCTCGGATTGAGAGGGCAGCTCAGCCTTGAGGAGGAGTTGGGTACAGCCATGGCAGTGGGTTGGAGGCAGTGGGAGAAAATGGTTGTGGCAGGCGGTGGTGTGGGTTGGCCCCAGCCAGTCTGGGGAGGCACTAAGCACCGTCCTTGGGAGTGTGGAAGGGAAGGCCCGGGGTGAGGTGGGACCCAGCTAGACTTGGCCTCGCACCCCACCCCGGGCTAGTCAGCTGGGTGAAGACTCCTCTGGGCTTAGGTGAACTCTGAGACCCACAGCGTCATCCCGAAAGCAGCCCATCTCTCTGCAATGGGATTTCCAGAGCTCCAGTTCCACAGAGCTCCCCCTCGAGCCACATTTCCCAGCCCTTGAGGGGACCCCTGCATATCTCGAAGGGCCACACTCAGAGGAGCTTCAGCTCGCCAGTCACCAGCCCCTTCATCCAACACTGAAGCCCAGAGAGGGAGTATGACCTGGCTGAGGTCACACAGCATGGGCAGGTGGCCAGAACCCCAACCCAAGCGGCTCCTGTCTGGAAGCCCAGCTCACGTTCCACCTTCCTCGGGGCTCACTTCCCCACAGAGCCACTGTGGCGTGGTGGCAGGCTGACCACTGGTGGCTCTGGGCCCCCACTTGGCCTGTGACCCAGTCTCTGCCCACAGAAGAGATCTTCAGCCAGGGAGACAAGGCATGCTGGGAGGAGCAGCTGGCTCAGGTAGGGAGGGGGCCAGCCAACAGGGCTTTCTGGACAGCAATGTGAGGGGCGGGGGATGGCAGATCAGCATGGATGGGGTTCACGGCAGGCCTGTGAGGGGGCAGCAGTGGAAAGAAGGAGGAAATGAGGGAGTGAGGGAGGGCGAGAGCACAAGTGGGAGGAAAGAAGAGAGTGTAGGAGGAAGGGAACAAGGGAGAGAGAAAGGGAGGGAGAGAAGGGAGGAGGGAAGAGGGAAGACAGGAGGGAAGTGGGGACAGGATGGGAGGGAGGGGCATCCCCGTTTCACAGATGAGCCACTGTGGGATGGGAAGAGGAGGTGCTGGTGACTGAGGTCCAATGCTGGCCACGAGAGGAGAGCTGGGGTTGGAACCCTGGCCTCTACATGTCTGGCACAGAGCAGGCGTCCAACACAAATGAGCCCCTTTCCACCCAATCCTGGGGGCTGGGGCCAGGACTAAGGGAACAGAGAGGCTGCAGAGGCAAGAGGGGAGACCAGAGAGAGAAGGAAGCAGGAAGGAGGTTGGAGTGGACGGAGGAGGCTGCAGCCAAAAGGCGGTGCAAGCCCCTTTCTGACCGCACACCCGCCTGGGGGGGTGCAGAACTGGTAGGAAGGGCACAGGACTGGCAGCCCTGGGTCCCCTTCCAGATTAGACCAATCAGAGCTGAGGGACCTGGGGTGACCCTCGTTACCTGTCACATGGGTAGATGTGAAGATCACAGAAAAACAGACATTAAAAAGTGCTGGGCACAGGGAGTCCTCATTAAATGTTAGTTATTTGCTATGGTCATTAGTACTAAGAGTTGTAAGTAAAGGGTATCTAGTAGAAATAGCAGCAGCAGCAAAAGAAGTAGTTAATAGAACATTGAGACAAAATCATTAAGAATATAGAACACTTGGGTAATATAATCAACCAAAGTGGTCCGACTGAAATAGCTTTTAAATGCAAATCAGACGCTCACTCGAAATAGACCATATGCTGAACTATATATCAAGTTGCGATAAATTTAAAAGGACTGAAATCAAATAGAGTACCTGCTCTGACCAAAATATAAATTAGAAACCAATATTAAAAATATATCTGGAAAATCTCCAAATATTTGGAAATTAAACAACACACTTCTAAATATTCCAGAGGTCAAAGAAGAAAATCACAGGGAAATTAGAAAATGTTTTGAGTCAAATAATAATGAAAATACGTGGATGCAACTAAAAGCAACACTCAGAAGGACATTTATATTGTAAATGCCTATATTAGAAAAGAAGAAAGAGGTATAATCAGTGATGTACACTTCCATTTTAAGGAGCAAATTAAGAAGAGCACATTAAACCCAAAATGAGAAGAAAGAAGGAAAATAATAAAAACTAGAGCAGAAATCAGATAAAAAGGGATGAGTAATAGAGAATGAATAAAATAAAAAATAGGTTCATTGAACAAATCAATAAAAGTTATAAACCCTTAGCAATACTGATCAAAGAAAAACACAAAACACCAATATCAGAAATGAAGAAAGAATACCACTACAAATCCTTTTGACATTAAAGGATAATAATGAAGTATGATTCAAATAAATTAGACAATTCAAATTGTATGGACAAACTCCCTGAAAACACAAATTACAAACTGGCACAAAAAGAAACAGAAAATCTGAGTCATCTTATAGAGCAATTAAAGAAAAAGAATCATAATTTAAAAACCTTTCCATAAAGAAAACTTCAGGCTCAGATACCATATTGGTGAATTCTATCAAATAGTTAAGGAAGAAAGAATATAAATTCTGTACAGAGTCTTTCAAAAGATAGAGAAGGAACGAATCTATTTCAAATCACTGTATGAGGCCAGCATAACCCTGATATCCAAAACAAAGACATTATATAAAAAATAAACTATAGAATACCTTTCATAGTATAGACTCAAAATCTTTAACAAAATATTAGCAAATTGAATCCAGCAATATACAAAAAGGATGATACACCATAATATCCCAGGGACACAAGGTCAATTTAACTTTTGAAAAATAATAAATGTAATTCAACATATTAAAGAATAAAGCAGAAAAACTGATCATTTCAATACAAAAAAGTCATTTGACAAAATTCAATACTCATTCATGGTAAAAGCTAAAAAAACTCAGAGTAGAAGGAAAGAGCCTCAAGCTAATAGAGGACATCTATTAAAAACCTATCAACTAAGAAATGGAACACTTTCCTGTAAGACAAGGAACAAGGCAAGGATGTCCACTCTAACCACTTCTAGTCAACACTACACCGGCGTTCGTAGCCAGTGTAATTAGGTAAGAAAAAGAAATAAAAGGCAAGCAGATTGCAAAGGAAAAAGTAAAACTATCTTTCATTGCAGACAATATGATTGCATACATAGAAAATCATACAGAATCTTTTTAAAAACTATTACTTATACTTAAATTTAGCAAGATCTCAGGGTACAAGATCAAAACACAAAAATAATTGAAGTTCTATATACTAACAACAAACAAGAAGAATATGAAATATTTTTAAATGACAGCATTAGAAAAACTCAAAGATAAATCTAGAGCTCTGCAAAACGTAATGTGAAATTAAAGAAAATCAAAATAAATGGAGAGATAAGTAATGTTCATGGATAAGAAGACTCAGTATTATTAAGATATTGTAACCAAGGCATTATGATTTAAAAGATGATTTTGATCGCTTTACACCGGTGGGGAGCTGCAGACAGACAAGCAGCAGGATAGCAAAAGTACAGATTCTAGAGGCTTCATAGGAAAGTCTGTCAACCTGCCAAGTCTCACCCTCAGGGTAAACTGATGCTGGCTACTCTTTCCTCCTGAGATATGGGCTTATCTGGTTTGGGAAAACTGACTGGGGTCTATAATATCTGAGTAGACCCTCTTAGAAAAAAAGGCTTCATACAGGCAGGGCAAGACACAGAAAAACAAGACCTGAAAAATTCTGATCAGTTAAACAGAACCTATGCTAGAGGTCTAAAATAAGTTTAACTGAATTTCAAACAACAAATAGAGAACAAACCATACAGCAAGAAAACCCTAAGTAAAAGAGTGAAAAACCTCCATAATAAGCTAATTAAGGAAATCAAATGCCCAGATGCCAGCAAAAAATGAGTCATACTAGGAAAACCAAAGATATGATCCAGTCAAAGGAACAAACCAACACTTAAATGAGATACAGGAGTTGAAAAAACAACCAATTCAGGGGTTAGAACAAGCATGGAAAATCTCATCAAAAATAAAATAAATGAATTGAGGGAGGATATGAAAAAGATATTTGGGTGAACAAAAAGAAGAACTCAAAAGTTTGAAAAAACAAATCACAGAACTTATGGGAATGAAAGACACAATACAAAAGATGGGGAAAAAAACAATGGAAACCTTAAACAATAGATTTGAAGAATTAGAATAAAGGATTAATGAACTAGAGGACTGGACATTGAAATGTAACACACAAAAGAAAATATAGGGAAATGAATGGAGGAATAAATGAGCAGAGTCTCAGGGAATTGAACAACAGCATAAAGCACACAAACATATGTGTTGTGGGTGTCTCAGAAGGAGAAAAGAAAGGAAAAAGAGAAAGACTAATGGAGGAAATAATTACTGAAAATTTCCCTTCTCTTATGAAAGACATAAAATTACAGATCCAAGAAGTACACCATATGCTAAACAGAGTAGATCCAAATAGACATATGCCAAGACACTTATTAATCAGACTGTCAAATGTCAAAGACAAAGAGAGAATTTTTAAAGTAGAAAGAGAAAAGCAATCCATCACATACAAGGAAAGCTCCATAAGACTATGCATGGATTTCTCAGCAGAAACCATGGAGGCAAGAAGGAAGTAGTATGATATATTTAAAATTTTAAAAGAGAAAAACTGCCAACCAAGAATTCTATGTCGAGCAAAACTGTCCTTCAAAAATGAGGGGTATTCCCAGACCATGCATCCAAAAAAAAAAAAAATGAGGAAGAGATTAAAAGATTTTCAGACAAATAATCACTGAGAGAATTTGTGACTAAGAGACCAGCTCTGCAAGAAATACCAAAGGGAGCAGTATAGGAAGATAGGAAAAGGCAGGACAGAGAGGTCTGGAGAAGAGTGTAGAAATGAAGACTATCAATTAAGGTAAAAAGAGAAAAAATTAGATATAACATATAAAATCCAAGAGACAAAATGATAGAAGAAAGTACTGCCTTTACAGTAATAACATGGAATGTTAATGGAATAAACTCTGCAATCAAAAGACACAGACTGGCAGAATGGATTAAAAAACAAAACCCATCTATATGCTGTCTATAGGAGACCCAAGGACAAAAATAGGTTGAAAATAAAAGGTTAGGAAAAGATATTTCATGCAAACAACAATCATAAAAAAGCAGGTGTAACTATAGTAATATATATCAGGTCAAACTTCAAATGTTAAACAACTAAAAGAGGCAAAGAAAGACACTGTGTATTAATAAAATGAACAACTCAACAAGACATGACAATCATAAATATTTATTTATGCACTGGGCCAGAGTGCTCCAAAGTACAAGAGGCAAACACTGACAACACTGAAGGGAGAAACAGACACCTCTACCATAATAGTTGGAGACTTCAATTCCCTGCTCTCATCAATGGATAGAGTATCTAAACAGAGGATCAATAAGGAAACAGAGATTTTGAATAATACGATAAATGAACTAGACTTAACAGACATTTATGGAATATTACCCTCCACAACAGCAGGATACACATTTTTCTCAAGTGCTCATGATCATTCTCAAGGATAGACCATATGCTGGGTCACAAAGCAAGTCTCAATAAATTTTAAAAGATTGAAATCATACAAAGCACTTTCTCAGATCATGATGGAATAAAGTTGGAAATCAATAATAGGCAGAGGGCCAGAAAATTCACAAATATGTGGAGGCTCAACAACACACACTTACACAACCAGTGGGTCAAGGAAGAAATTACAAGAGAAATCAGTAAATATCTCAAGGCAAATGAAAATGAAAACACAACATATCAAAATTTATGGGATGTAGCAAAGGCAGTGCTATGAGGGAAATTTATTGCCTTAAATGCCTATTTAAAAGAAGAAAGAGCAAAAATTGAGGAATTAACTGTTCACTTGGAAGAACTAGAGAAATAGCAAACTAAGCCCAATCACACAAAAAGAAAGAAATAATGAAGCTTAGAGCAGAAATAAATGAATTTGAGGGCATGAAAACAATCAAGAAAATCAACAAAACCAGAAGTTGGTTCTTTGAGAAATTAATATAATCAATGGACCCTTAGCGAGGTTTAAAAAAAATAGAGAGAGAGAGAGAGGGAGAGGGGTGCAAATAAATAAAATCAAAAAATGGAAGAGGAGACATAACCACTGACTAGGCAGAAATAAAAGAGGCAATGAGAAGTTACTATGAGCAACTATATGCTAATAAACTATATGCTAATAAGCATAAGTGAAATGGACAACTTCCTAGAAAGGCATGAATAACCAACATGGACTCAAGAAGAAATATTCACAAGTGAAGAGATTGAATCAGTCATCAAGAAGCTCCCCCCAAAAAAAATTCAGGACCAGATGACTTCACATGTGAACTCTACCAAGCATTCAATGAAAATTAGTAACAATCTTGCTCATACACTTCAAAAAAATTGAAGAGAAAATGATCTGACTCATTTTATGAAGCCATCATCACCCTGATACCAAAGCCAGACAAAGATACTACAAAAAAGGAAATTACAGGCCAATCTCTTTAACGAATATAGATGCAAAAATCCTCAATAATATACTTGCAAATCGAATCAAGCAGCACATTAAAAGAATTATACACCATGACCAAGTGGGATTTATTCCAGGTATGCAAGAATGGTCCAACATAAGAAAACTAATTAATGTAATATACCATATCAACAAATCAAAGCAGAAAAACCACATGGTCATCTGGATTGATGCAGAAAAGGCATTTGGCAAAATTCAACATCCCTTCTTGATGAAAACACATCAAAGGATAGGAATATAAGGGAATTTCCTCAACATGATAAAGGGAATCTATGAAAAAACCCATAGCTAACGTTATCCTCAATGGGGAAAGATTGAAAGCTTTCCCCCTAAGATCAGGAACAAGACAAGTATGCCCACTGTCACCATTGTTATGCAACATTGTGCTGGAAGTTCTAGCCAGAGCAATTAAACAAGAAAAAGAAAAAACATCCAAATTGGAAAGGAAGAAGTAAAACTCTCACTGTTTGCAGATGACATGATACTATATGTTGAAAATCCTGAAAAATCTACAGCAAAGCTACCAGAGCTAATAAATGAGTACAGCAAAGTGATAGGTATCAATGCCCCAAAATCAGTAGTGCTTCTATACATTAGGAATGAACAATCTGAGGGGGAAATCAAAGAAAAAATCCGATTTACAACAGCAACCAAAAGCATTAAATTTTTAGAAATAAATTTAACTAAAGATACAAAAGACCAATACACAGGAAACTACAAGAGATTGCTAAAAGAAATCATGGAAGACTAAATAAATGGAAGGGCTTACCATGTTCATGGATTGGAGGACAAAATATAGTTAGGATGTCAATTGTACCCAAATTGATTTATAGATTCAATGCAATACCAATTAAAATTCCAACAACTTACTTTGCAGAAATAGAAAAAACAATAACCAAATTTATTTGGAAGGGGCAGAGTGCCCCAACTAGCTAAAAATATCTTGAGAAAGAAAAATGAAGTGGGAGGTCTCACACTACCTGACTTTAGAGCATAGTACTAAGCTACAGTGGTCAAAACAGCATGGTACTGGCATGAAGACAAATATACTGACCAATGGAATCAAACTGAGTGTTCAGAAATAGATCCTCTCATTTATGGACACTGGATTTTTTGATAAGGCAATCAAGCCAACCCACATGGGGCAGAGCAGCTTCTTCAATAAATGGTATTTGGAGAACTGGATACCCATATGCAAAAGAAAGAGGATCCATATCTCACACCCTATACAAAAATTAACTTAAAATGGATCAAAAACCTAGACATTAGAGCTAAGATCATAAAACTTTTAGAAGAATATGTAGGGAAGTATCTTATAAATCTTGTAATAGGAGACTGTTTCCTAGACCTTACACCCAAAGCACAAGTATTAAAAAAAGAAATAGATAAGTGGGGTCTCCTCAAAATGAAACACCTTTGTGCATCAAAGCACTTTGTCAGGAAAGTAACAAGGTATTCTATGTAATGGGAGACAATATTTGGAAGCCACATATCAGATAAGGGTTAAGTGTACAGAATATAGAAAGAGATTCTTCAACTCAAAAATGAAAAGACAAACAACCCAATTAAAAAATGGGCAAAAGTCAGATGTGGCCTCAGTGTCTCTAAACCCAATTCTGCAAGTGAAATCATCGTCCTTCCCTCTATGTGGGACATGACATCCAGGGTGTGAAAGTCTCCCTGGCGACGTGGGAGATGACTCCCAGAGATGAATCCAGACCTGGCACTGTGGGATCAACAATTCCATCCTGACCAAAAGGAGGAAAAGAAGTGTAATTAATAAAGTATCAATGGCAGAGAGAGTTCAAATAGAGTCGAGAGGCTACTCTGGAGGTTGCTCTTATGCAAGCTTCAGGTAGACCATGCTACCTATCATAACCTGCCAACCCCCAACCAGGACCATTCCAATAAATCCTAAAGAACACCTAGGGCAATATATAAGATTCCACAAGGGTTCCAGACACTAGAGTAACTTTCCAGAATCCTGCAACCTCCAGATGGGTCCCTGGTCCAGATAAGTCCTAAAACCTAGAGGGCCCAGCCTCTCCAGAACATCAGATAATTCCTTCTCCCTATCCCACATTAGTGACAGGCCCTTCCATATGAAAATAGGATTTAACAAATAAATATGAATGTTGAATCATTAAATTGATATCTGTTTTAGTCTCCAGTATCTTAGAGCAGCTAGAAGTAAAAACCTAAAATTGTGAAATTGTAACCCATTTCAAACCAAACTCTGAAATATGTTTTACAACTAATTGTGATGCTGTGCTTTAAAATTTATAGCTTTTTTGAATGTGTGTTATTTTTCACAAAAAAAGAAGGAAAAAAGTCGATTGTGATGATAAAAAAAATATTTAAGCCCTCTAGCCTCCTATATTCTGGAGCAGCTGGAAGGAAAAATATGACAGGATCATATGGTAGCCCATGACAAGCTCTGGGATCTGTCCTGTAACTACTTGTTGAAGAGTGCTTAGAAAACTATTGCTTTTTTATTTCTTTGCTTTGCATAATGTATATGTTATACCATACATTAAAAAAAAATTTTTTAAGGGCAAAAGACATGAACAGACACTTCTCAGAAGAGAAAATACAAATGGCTAAAAGACACATGAAAAGATGCTCAACTTCCCTGGCTATTAGGGAAATGCAAAGCAAAACCACAATGAGATATCATTTCACACCCACTAGAATGGCAATTATCAAAAAAAAATAGGAAATGGCAAGTGCTGGAGAGGATGTGGAGAAAGAGGCACACATCCACTGTTGGTGGGAAATGTAAAATGGCACAAATGCTCTGGAAGGCAATTTGGCAGTTCCTCAGGAAGCTAAGTATAGAAATGCCATGTGACCCAACAATCCCATTGCTAGGTGTGTGCTCAGGGGAACTGAGGGCAAGGACACAAATGGACATATGCACACTGATGTTTATAGCAGCATTATTTACAATTGCCAAGAAATGGAAACAGCCCAAATTTCCATCAATGGATGAGTGGCTAAATAAGCTGTGGTATAGACATACGATGAAATATTACACAGCTGTAAGATAGAATAAAGACATGAAGTATGCAACAACTTAGATAAATCTTGAGGACATTATGTTGAGTGAAATTATCCAGAAACAAAAGGACAAATACTGTATGGTCTCACTAATATGAACTAGCATTAATGAGTGTACTTTGAGAGTTGAAGTTATGAACACAGGCTATCAGGAGACAGAAATAGGGTATGAGTGAGGAAGGGAAGGGGAACTGTGGTGTATACACACAATGGACTACTGAGCAGCTGCAAGAAGGAATGAAGTTGTGAGGCATGCAACTAGGTGAATGAATGTCAGAAACAAAAAGACAAATATCATCATGCTTCACTCATATGGACAAACTATAATATAAAAGCTCAGTGAACTGAAGTCAAGAGCATGAGTCTTCAGGTTGGGGCCTGTAAAGGGTCTTAGCTTGTAAGCTCTTATGGCAGTCACATATATTCAGGAGTTGTAACTGTTATTTCTAAATTCTGAGATACTGAGCTGTTTGTATATAACCTGGCTGTTTCCAGAAACTTCGGGTATTTATGTGACACCTGAGACTCAGGGTTAGAGCTCTGAAGCAATGAAAGTCAGCAGTACCCCATACAGGAACTGTTTAAAAAGCTGAAGAAGGGATCAGACTTCGACTAGAGATATGAACAAAGCTGATATGGATAGCCCTGGGTTAGATCAGAATACAGGGTAAAGGATGATATGGTCCATGTTTTAAAACTTCAACTTCTGTGTGAGACCAAAGGGAGACATGTTTATTTGGTGCGAAATTGTCATATTTTGGTTAGCACATTACTTTATTTAACTTGTATGGTCGGTTTACTTGAATGTGATAAGTATATGGAATCTTGAATAGGACATGAGATCTTATTGGTTTGTCCAGGTTAATGTGATACCTCAATACATCCCAGAGTCACTTGGGCAGTGAATAAAGAAGTATTTGCAAAATCCCCTTAGGGGACTGGGAGAAAGGAGGAAATATTCAACTTCCCTATTTGGAGAATTCCTAATATTCTCGCAGGCAGTGGGGACAACCAATTCAATAGGCTGAGCCCTCAATCTTGGGTTCTGCCCTTACAAAACATATTCCTGCAAACAAGAGGCTAAGGCTATTTATACTTATGCCTTAGAGTCACCTCCGGAGAACCTCTTTTGTGGCTCAGATGTGGCCTCTCTCTCTAAGCCAACTCAGCAGGTGAACTCACTGCCCTCCCCCTCTCTACATGGGACATGACTCCCAGGCATCAAGGGACTGAGAAAACCTTCTTGACCAAAAGGGGTAAGAGAGAAATGAGACAAATTAAAGTTTCAGTGGCTGAGAGATTTCAAACAGAGTCAAGAGGTTATCCTGGAGGTTATTCTTATGCATTCTATAGATATCCCTTTTTAGTTTGTGGTGTATTGGAGTGGCTGGAGGGAAGTACCTGAAACTGTTGAGCTGAGTTCCAGTAGCCTTAATTCTTGAAGACAACTGTATAATGATATAACTTTTACAATGTTATATCATTTGTGATTGATATAACATTTTGTTATTGTGAAAAACAAAAAGCGAAGGAAAAATACTTTCTTAGAAAAAAGCTGAGGAAATTTATTATCATCAAATCTCCCATGCCAGAAAGATTAAAAGAAGTTTTCTGGGCAGAAGAAAATGATGTAGACTTAGATCTTCATAAAGGAAGAGTATCAGAGAAGGAATAATTGAAAGCAAAATCTTTTTATTTTTCTTATTCACAAAGGATCTAAAAGACAACTGTTTGTTTCCAGCAGTGATAGTGACATGCTGGTGGGTTGCAGCATACAGCAGGTGAAGGGAATGGAGGGACGTCATCAGGGATGGGAGGAAAGCATGTGGAATCCTCAGGGTAAGGCACCAGCACTACATGTGAAGCAGGACGGTGTTATTTGAAGGTGGAATTCAATTATTCAACTGTACATTATGAAATCTAGGGTAGCCACTAAAAAATGCTTTAAAGAAATAAATATTACACATGAGAGGAATTAAAGTGGAACCATATAAAATGCTCAATTAAAACCAGAGAAGGCCGGGAGTGTGAGGGTAGTTCAGTGGTAGAATTCTCACCTGCCATGCGGGAGACGTGGGTTCGAGTCCCAGCCCATGCACTTGCCAAACAAACAAACAAAGAAACCAACAACAACAGAAAGAAAACCAAATAAAATTCATCAAACGGTGCTTGTGCTGGTTTGAAAGGATGTATGTTCCCTAGAAAAGCCATGTTTTAATCTAAATCCCATTTCATAAAGGCAAAATAAGCCCTATTCAATGCTATATGTTTGAAACTGTAATCAGATCATCTTCCTGGAGATGTGATTTAATCAAGAGTGGCTGTTAAACTGGATTAGGTGACGACATGTCTCCACCCATTTAGGTGGGTCTTGCTAAGTTTCTGGAGTCCTATAAAAAAAGGAAACATTTTGGAGAATGAAAGAGATTCGAAGAGAGCAAAGAATGCTGCAGCACCACAAAGCAGAGTCCACCAGCCAGTGACCTTTAGAGATGAAGAAGGAAAACACCTCCCAGAATGCTTCAT
>PVIY010036136.1:0-25723 GCA_004026745.1 Myrmecophaga tridactyla
TCTTCCCCCTTTGGTCGAGAAGGTTCTCTCAATCCCTTGATGTTAATTCTCAGCTCATTCTAGGGTTTTTTTCCATCCCTTGATGCTGAATCTCAGCTCATTCCAGGATCTCTGTCCCATGTTGCCAGGAAGGTACACATCCCTGGGAGTCATGTCCCACGCAGAGAGGGGGAGGGTGGTGAGACTGCTCATCATGTTGCCATGCCCATTTATTGAAAAGACTATTTTGTCCCAGTTCAGAGGATTTGGGGGCCTTGTCAAAGATCAGTTGGCCATAGATTTGGTGGCCTATTTCTGCACTCTCAATTTGATTCCATTGGTCAATATTTCTATCTTTGGGCCTGTAGCTTTATAATTAGTTTTAAAATCATGAAGTGTTAATCCTCCTACTTCGTTCTTCTTTTTTAGGATTTTTTTTAGCTATTTGAGGTCTCTTTCCCTTCCAAATGAATTTGGTAACTAGTTTTTCCAAGTCTTCAAAGTAGGTTGTTGAAATTTTTATTGTTACTGCATTGCATCTGTAGACCAATTTGGGTAGAATTGATATCTTAACTATATTTAGCCTTCCTATCCATAAGCAGGGACTGTCTTTCCACCTATATAGATCTTTGATTTCTTTTAGCAATGTTATGTCGTTTTCTGTGTACAGGTTCTTTATATTCCTAGTTAAGTTCATTCCTAGATACTTGATTCTTTTAGTTGCTATTTTGAATGAAATTTTTTCCTTAATTGACTCCTCAGTTAGGTCATTGCTTGTGTATAGAAACATTACTGATTTTTGCATATTAATTTTATATACTGCCACCTTGCTGAATTTCTTTATTAGCTCAAGTAACTTTGTTGTAGATTTCTCAGGATTTTCCAAGTATAGTATCATGTGATTTACAAATGGTGGACATTTTACATCTTCCTTTCCAATTTGGATGCCTTTTATTTCTTTTTCTTACCTGATTGCTTTAGCTAGAACTTATAGTACAATATTGAATAATAGTGGTGACAGAGGACATCCTTGTCTTGTTCCCAATCTTAGGGGGAAGGCTTTCAGTCTCTCTCCATTGAGTATGATGCTGGTTATGTGTTTTTCATTTATGTCTTTTATCATGTTGAGGAGTTACCTTTGAGTCTGATCTTTTGAAGTGTTCTTATCAGAAAAGGATGTGGAATTTTGTCAAATGTTTTTTTAGCATCAATCAGGATGATCATAAGATTTTTCCCTTTCGTTTTGTTAATGTGCTGTATTACATTAATTGATTTTCTTGTGTTGAACCATCCTTGCATTCCTGATATAAACCCCACGTAATCATGGTGTATAATTCTTTTAATGCATTGTTGGATTTGATTAGCTAGTATTTTGTTAAGAATTTTTGCATCTGTCTCCATTAGGGAGATTGGCCTTTAGTTTCCCTTTCTTGTAGCATCTTTACCTGGTTTTGGTGTTAAAGTGATTTTAGCTTCATAGAATGAGTTAGGTAGTGTTCCTTTTCCCTCAATTTTTTGGAAAGTTTGAGCAAGATTGTTAGTTCTTTTTGTAATGTTTGATTAAATTAAATTCCCCTGTGAAGCCAACTGGTGTAGGTCAATTGATTTTTGTTTGTTTGCTTTTTTGTTTTTTGGCATGGGCAGGCACTGGGAATCGAACCTGGGTCTCCAGCATGGCAGGTGAGAACTCTGCCTGCTGAGCCACTGTGGCCCACCCAGGTGAATTGATTTTTTATAATGGTGCCAAGACCATTCAATGGGGAAAGAATAGTCTTGTCAATAAATGATGCTGGGGAAACTGGATACACACATGTAAAGAATGAAGGTGAACTCTTTTACCTTATTCCATATACAAAAATTAACTCAAAATGGATCAAAGACCAACATTTAAGAACTAAAACAAACTATTAGAAGAAAACATAGGACCAAATCTTCATGACCTTGAATTAGACAAGGGTTTATTTTTAGCTGTGACAACACAAGCACATACAACAAAAGAAAATTTAGATAAATTGAACATTAAAATTTAAAACTTTAATTTTAAAATTAAACCAAATTGAAAGTACTACTGCAGAAATGACAATCCACAGAATGGGAGAAAATATTTGGAAATCATATATCTGATAAGGAGTTAATATCCAGAATATATAAAGATTTCCTACAACTCAACAACAAACACAACCCAGGTAAAAAATAGACAAAGGATTTAAATAGACATTTCTCCAAAGAAGATGTACAAATGGCCAACAAGTACTTGAAGAGATATTCAACATCATTAGTCATTAAGGAAGTGAAAATCAAAACCACATTAGATACCACTTCACTTACTTCACTCACCACACTTACTTGGATGGTGGTGGTAATAATAATAATAATAAATGGAATATAATTGTTGGCAAAGATGTGGAAAATTTGAATCCTTATACATTTCTGGTGAGAATGTAAAACGTGCAGCCATTGCAGAAATCATTTTGGCAGTTCCCCAAAAAGTTTAACATAGGACTACCCTAAGGCCTCCAAATTTTATTTTTAGGAATATGCCCAAAAGAATTGAAAGCAAGAATTCAAATAATGCTTGTTCACCAACATTTATAGCAGTATTACTCACAATAGCCAAAATGCAATCTACCAGGAATTAATTGGCTTTTACAATGGGGAGTTATTAGCTTGCAAATTTACAGTTCTAAGGACATAAAAATGTCCAAATTAAGGCATCCACACCTTGATACGTGGACTCTGAAGAAGGGTTGCTGACATCTGGGACACTTTTGTCATATGGGAAGGCACATGGCCAGCGTCTGCATGTTCTTTGCTCCTGGGTTTCATTGCCTTCAGCTCTTGGTTCCAGTGACTTCCTCTCTCAGTGTCTATGGGTTCTTTCTTAGTATTTCTGAGGCTATTCTCCCTCTGTGGGCTCTAGGTATTTCTTTCTTTTATCCTCATAAAGAACTCCAGTAAAGGATTAAGACCCACCTTGAATTGGGTGGGTCACATCTCAATTGAAACAACCTAATCAAAAGGTCCCACCCACAATAAAGTTTGCACCCACAGAAATAGACGAAAAGAATATGACCTTTTCTGAGGAACATAGCTTCAAACCAGCATAGCTGGAAACAACCCAAGTATCCACCATCAGACGAATGGGTAGACAAAATGTGGTTTATACATAAAATAGAGTATTATTCAGCCATAAAAAGAAATGAGATTCTGATATGTGCTACAAATGGATGAACCTTGAAAACATTATGCTAAGTGAAATAAGCCAGACACAAAGGGACACATATTGTATGATTTCATTTTTATGAATATCTAGAATAAGCAAATTCATAGAGACAGAAAGCAGATTAGAGGTTTCCAGGGGTCGGAGAGAAGGGGAATGGTTAATTATTGCTTAATGGATATACAGTTTCTGTTTGGGGTGATGAAACATTTTGTAAATAGATAATGGTGATGGTTGCACAACACTGTAAATGTAATAAATGCTGTCAAAGTATATACTTAAAAATGGTTAAAGGAAAATTTATATATATATATATACACACACACACACACATACACACACATGTATGTATACCCACAATTTTAAAAAATCTTGTATCATGCCACTCATCTTAAAACACATCACTGATTTTCCAGTGCTATCAGCATAAAACCCAAACCCTTTAGCATGGCATGTACTGCTCTGCCTGGTTGTCCCTCTGACTCTCACTTCTATTTCTAATTTAGTGCCTATATTAGTTTCTATTCCTATGTAACAAGTTACCAAAACTTAGTAGCTTAAAACAAAAAATCATTTATTATTTCACAAGTTTCTGTGGATAGGGAATCCAGGTACTGCTTAGTTGGGTTCCTCCAGCTCAAGGTCTCTCAATTAGGTTGCAGCCATCTCAAGACCTGTCTAGGGCAGAAGGATCTCTTTCTCTTGTGTCATTGCTGGCAGGCTTCACTTCCCCGGGGACCAGTTCCTCGTCATGCTACACAGGCCTCCCCATAGGGCTGCTCCCAACATGGCAGCCTTCTTCCCCTCACGTGAGTGATCCTAAAGCGAGAGCATCCAAGACACAAGTCTCAGACTTTTTGCAACCTAATCTGTTGCCTTAATCTATTTGTTTTAAGCAGATCGGTAAAACCAGCCCACAACCAAGGGGATGAGAGTCCACAGGAGCACAAATTCCAGGGGACAGGGATCAGTGGAATTGGCTGCCTGCCACAGCACTGATCACAATGTGTACATGTATTGACTTGTGGTTTCTATTTTATATCAGCACCTCCCTATTAAACTGTATGCTCCATGGAAGTAGAAATAATATCCTTTTTGTTCATCACTGTATGTCCAAATTATAGCACAGGGCCTGGCACTCACCAAATATTGGCTGAATGAATGAATTTATAAATATTTTCTTTTGAATATACATTGAAAATGTCTGTCAGCATAGGTAAGAAAATGTGGCATGGTTATCTTTGAGGAGTGGGTATAGGGAGTAGAGAGGAGGAAGCCTTCCCTATTCTCTTTTTATCCCTCTGTACCATTTGAATTTCTAATCATGAGTAAATGTTATTGTCATAATAAAAGTAATAATATGGTATATACATACGATGGAATATTACACAGCTGTAAAACAGAATAAAGTCATGAAGCATGTAACAATGTGGATAAACCTTGAGGACATTTTGCTGACTGAAATTAGCCAGAAACAAAAGGACAAATACTGTATAGTCTCACTAATATAAACTAACATTAATGAATGAACTTGGAGAGTTAGATTTAAGAACACAAGTTATCAGGAGATAAAAAGAGGGTAGGGATTGGGCATTTGTTGCTGAAGGAGTACAGACTGATCAACAGGACTGATAGTAAAAATTCAGAAACGGATACTATCTGATTGTAGCACAATAATGTAAGTACACTGAATGAAGCTGAATGTGAGTATAACTGAGGGAGAAGGGCTGGGGCATGTATGAAACCAGAAGGAAAAATAGAGGATACAGACTGAGATGGTATAACTTAGGAATGCCTACAGTGGACAATAATGGTGATTAAGTGTACAAATATAAAAACGTTTTTGCATGAGGGAGAACAAATGAATGTCAACATTGTAAGGAGTTGAAAAATGGGATGGTATACAGGAAAAAATACAATAAATGCCAGCTACGGTCTATAGTCAACAGTCAAAAGTAATATTATAATATGCTTCCATTGAATGTAACAAAGGCATTAGGCCAAAACAAAATATCAACAAGTCAGGGGTGTGGGGAAGGGATATGGATTCTTTGTGGGAGAAAAATGTAACAAAGTCATGGGTTAGGTTGGGGCCTATTGTAAAGGGTTGTAAATTGTAAGCTCTTACAGCAGTCACATATAGTCAGGAGTTGTAACTGTTAATTTCTAAATTCTGAGATATTGAGCTATTTGTGTATAGCCTGGTCATCCTCTGAAACTTTGGGTATTTATTTATGTGACACCTGAGATTCTGAGTTAGAGCACTGAGCTATGAAAGTCAGCATTACTCCATACAGCAACTGTTAAAAAAGTTGATAAAGTCATCAGACTTCAACTAGAGATGTGAATGAAGCTGATTTGGATAGGACTAAGGTAAATCAGAATACTGGGTAAAGGATGATGTGATTCATATTTTAAAACATCTATTTCTGTATGAGACCAAAGGGAGAGATGTTTATTTGATACGAAAGTTATATTTTGCATAACGCATTATCTGATTTAACTTGTATGGTCAGTTTATTTGAACACCGTAATTACAAAGACTATTGAATAGAGTGTGAGATTTTGTTGGTTTGTACAGGTTAGTGTGATGCCCTGATATATCCAAGGGTAAACTCGGCAGAGAATAAGAAAGTATCTGCAAAGTCCCCTTGGGAGATTGGGGAGAAAGGAAGAGATATTCGACTTTCCCATTTTGGGAATTCCTAATATTCTCACAAACAATAGGGATAACCAACTCAATAGGTGGAGCCCTCAATCTTGGGGATTGCCCCTGTGAAACATTCCTGCAAAGGAGAAGCTAAGTCTACTTCCAATTATACTTAAGAATCACTCCCCTCCCCAGAACCTCTTTTGTTGCTCAGATGTGGCCTACTTCTCTCTAAGCCAACTCAGCAGGTGAACTCACTGTCCTCCCCCAACCCCCACATGAGATACGACTCCCAGGGGTGTAAATCTCCCTGGCAGTGTGGGATAGGACTTCTGGCATGAGCCAGAACCTGGTATCATGGGAATGAGAAAGCCTTTTGACCAAAAGGGGAATAGAAAAATGAGATAAAGTTTCACTGGCTGAGAGATTTCAAAAAGAGTTGAGAAGTTATTCGGGAGGTTATTTTTATGCATTATATAGACACCCCTTTCTAGTTTGTTTTGGAGTGGCTGAAAGGAAGTACCTGAAACTGTTGCGCTGCGTTCCAGTTGCCTTGACTCTTGCAGATAACTGTATAACTACATAGCTTTTACAATGTGACTGTGATTGTGAAAACCTGATGCTGATGCTCCTTTTATCCAGGGTATGGATAGATGAGTAAAAAAATAAGGATAAAATTAAATAAATAATGGGGAAATAAAGGGTAAAAAATTGGGTAGAATTAAATACTAGCAGTCACTGAGAGGGAGGAGTATTTATTGGGTATGGGATGTATGAGTTTTCTCTTTTTATTTCTTTTTGTGGAGTGATGCAAATGTTCTAAAAATGATCATGGTGATGAATACACAACTATGTGATGATATTGTGAGCCACTGATTGTATACTATGGATGGACTGAATATGGGTGTAGACTTCTCAATAAAAATACTTTTTAAAAAGAAATAAAATTAAAATTAAATTAAAAAGTGATAATAAGCAAATGGCCCATAAAATCATAAAAATAAAAGACAATGGACAAACTGGGAATATGTACAACACATACAGAAAGAGCTGTTTCCCATAATCTATACAGAACCCTTACAAATTAGTAAGATAAAAATGGACCTACCAAGAAGAAAACAAGCAAGAGTCAGGAACTGATGCTTCCCAAAAGAAAAATTACAAATGACCAATGAGCTAATGACAGAATCACCTGCACAAGTAATCAAAGAAATGAAAAAGAAAAAAATAAACGAGATTCAAATGCTCACCTCCCAAACTGGCAAAGATTAAAAAGAATGATAAAGCTAAGTGTGGTTGAGAGTGGATGAGCTTGGGTGAGCCTGGGTCCATGGCTCTGGCTGTGCTGGAGCGAGCAGCACTCACAACGTGGGTGGGTCAAAACCTTAAAATAGTGAGCCTTTTGCCCCCGTGCTCCTCTCCTAGGAATTCATCCAGGGACTAACTGGCCATCGGGGAGACATGTGCACCTCCATGTCCTTATGACACTGGAGCCCCTGGAAACCTTGGAAGTGCCCACCTTAGACTTAAATGGGATTAAGTACTATGCAAATGCTTAAAAATGATAGTGTAGATATGTATTTATTGACATAAGAATGGTCATGATATATTAATAAATGAAAGAAGTTATAAATAATGTCAACCATCCCATTTACATAAGAAAAAGATACATTTTTACCTATAGACAAAGGTGTGACAGAATTTGCAGTAAAATGCTAATACTAGTTATCACCAGTGGTGAGAGTATGGGAAATTTTTTCTTTTCTTTTTTTTTTTTTTTGGCTTATCTGTATTTTGGAAAAAAAAACTTTTTTTTTACAATAAACGCATAGTCACTGTATAATAAAAAGGGGAAATAAAGTGTTTTTGTTTTTTTTTTTTAATGGTCTATTGTGAGAGGTTGGTTTTTCAAGATTTGTTTTTAAATTTGTCACAGGGTTTGGCTTTCTGGGCTCCAGACTGGAATATGCGGCGAGTTTCCTGCTTGGGGAATTTTGTTTTTCCAGGTTGCCTGAGAGGCACTGGGAGTTCGGAACAAACAGGAGCTGCCCTGTTCTCACGGAGCCCTGGCCCTGCGGGGTACCACACAGCCCTGGGCGCTGAGCCCCGCAGGGAGCCCTGCCACCCTGGCCAGGGAGCTTGCGAGCCCAGGCCTCACGTCCCATTCCACATCAAGCGCATCCAAGTCTACGTGCTTGATTCTACGGGTATTTACATGAGTCTCCAAGGTTCTAGCACATTTTCATTCCTCTTAACAGATGATTTTCTCTCCCTGTGGCTCACAGCGCCAGGTGTAGGCATGTGACCCAGGCCTGACCAATCAGAGCCTTCCATTCCCTGTTGCAGGGATTGGTCCAGGATTGGGCGTGTGACCCAGGCCTGGCCAATCAGAGCCTTCCATTCCCAGTTGCCGTGATTGGGCACGTGACCCACGTCTGCCCGGTGAAGTTTGGTCCTGGTTTTTGGCTGTGTTCTGGGAGGGAGTGAAGTTCTCTCTCTCCTGGGGTTGCTGGGAGAACGGTTCGTCCACCTGGAGCTGTTGGCCCTCCTGCCACCCTATCAAGAGCCTGCGAAGGACGAAGTCCATCAGTGTTTTGCCTCTGGTATGGCCCCTGTGAGGTCAGCTAACCTGCACTTTGAAGTCACCTGAATCAATAGTTTCTCATTTTTTTTTAAATTTATTTATTAATTAAAAATTTAGGAAACAAAATAAAACGTCAACATACATAATCAGTAATTCACAATATCATCACTTAGTTGCGTATTCATCGTTTCTTAGAACATTTGCATTAATTCAGAAAAAGAAATAAAAAGACAATAGAAAAAGAAATAAAACAAACACAGGAGAGAAAAAAAAAAAAAGATTATACCTATCATACCCCTTACCCCTCGCTTTCATTGTAGTTTCTCATTTTTGCCCAGCCACCCTGAGGTGGGTTTCTGTTACTTATAACCAAAAGAGGTCCAATTCCTAACCTAGGAGCCAGGTGCTGTGCTAGGCCCAGAGATGCAATAGCAAGTGGGCAGACCCAGTCTCTGTCTTAGAGGAGTTCAAAGTCCAGTAAATCCAGACTGGCTGCCTCCTGGCAGCTGACCTGGCCTGAGGTTTCCCCACTGGCCCCACCCAGCAAGCCAGCCCTCTGGGTCCCTCCATCCACAGAGTCCCTAGTTGACAGAAGAGCAAGAGCATGAGCTCTCATTCCCCCAAAGTACCCAGCTTCAAACGCCAAACTTCTTAATGTTTCCCACTGTAGCTTAAATTATGTGTGAACTTTGCATCTCAGCCATTATGTTTTAATATTTAGGAAATGTCTTCTCCAAAAAATCTTTGAGTGAAAGTAAGATACATTCAGTTTATCCTGTAACTTTTGGATACTAGAAGACTTATCAGATTTTCTCCCATACTGTGGGTTGTCTTTTTGCGTTTTTGATAGTGTCCCTTGATACACAGAAGTTTGTAATTTAGTAAGTACAGTTTATTTGTTTCTTTTATTGGTTGCACTTTTGGTGTCATATCTTAAAAAAACCATTGCTATAACCAAGGTCATGAGGATTTACTTCTGTTTTCTTCTAAGAGTTTTAGCTCTTAAATTTAAGTCTTTGATTCATCCTGTGTTATTTTTTTATATGGTGTGAGGTAGGGATCCAATTTCATTCTTTTGCATGTGTCCCAACCGCATAGACTCCTAGAGTGAGCATCTCCCAGGTCCCCTGAGAACCTTGGGAGAGGGCATACTAACCCTATTTTGGAAATAACAAATCTGTTAAATGCCAGGCCCACTTAAGGTCAGGATGGTTTGCTCTGGGAGGATGGGGAAGGGCAGACTAGGAGAAGGGAATGTCATGAGTAAAGACAAGACAAGAGGGCAAAGGTGGGGAAATAAAGTAGGGGGAAGGGTGGCTGGAAGTGAGGGGACTGGGAGGGCTGGCTGAGAAGGGAGAGAAAGCCCTCTGGTGGCCAAAGGGGAAGGGTCAGCTCATCCAAGAGCCCAGAACTGGGGTTGGAGTATGGCCAAGCTAGGATGGAAGAAGCCTGGAAGCTGGGCCCCCCCTCCCACCCCACCTGAATGGGCTCTGGAGGGTAATGAGCCTCAATGGGTAATGGGGCTTTGAGCGCCCCAGCTAACTGTTCTCAGTTCCTGGGAAAATAATCAGTCCCAACTCTTGCCTCAAAACAACAAATGTTAGCCTTTCCGGACGACACAGTGCAGTGGTTAAGCATGCGAATTTTGGGACGTAATTGTCACGATTCCATTCCTGAATTTTCCTTAAACAATGTGTGATCTTGGGCAAGTAACCTAACCTTTCTGAGCCTCTGAGCCCCTGGATAAACTGTCAAATGAGGAAAACCTCAGAGGGTTCTTGAGGGGTGGAGGATAAGGTGAATTAAGTCATGCAAAGTTCTTAGAATATATTTTGCATGTACTGAATGCCAAGTGAGTATTAGCTAATACCTTATGCCTAGGAAAATCTAGTATATACCCAAGATGTTTAACGACACTTTATAGTTGTTTATTTCTGTATTTTTTTTCTTTTTTTTTTACAATCAAGGTCGTTAAATTTATGAGCAAAAAATTCAACAAAGCTTAGGATTTGTGTCTTGGTTTTGTTTTTGTGTTTTGTTTTGTTTATTTGTTTTGTGTCTTGGTTTTTTAATCCGGATCTGCACCTGGCCCAGAGCAGGAGGCTGAGGGCGAAGGCCACGTTATTGGTTTGACCCGAGCACCACCAGGCTGTGCTTGGCTGGGAGCCCGCTCCAGCAGGAAACACTTGCTGCTGGGAGTCGGGACTCTGTGTCTGGGCCTGCTGGGGCTAGGCTGTCGGGGCTGCTGCTTCTGGAAAGAGCAGAGGCCCTTTGCAGTGCAGACCCTTGGAGCCTCACAGCTGCCCGCCAGGCTGGCATGCAACCCGTTTCATAGCTGGGGGAGTCCTCTCAGAGGGGAGATGACTTGCACTGCTGGATTTCATGCATGTTTCTGGGGTTGGAATCCCAGTATGGCCAGGGCTCTCTGCATCCCTTCCCAGAAGGCTGAGGTCTCGGTGCAGGACCCGTGAGATGCCTGGGTGTCAGCATCTGTCCCTGCCTAGAGAGTCATATCCGCTATTTGGCCGGGGCGTGGGCCCCGCGGGTGCCTCCTTGGGGGGAAGCTGGCATTGTGTTCTCAGTGACCGCTTTTGGAAACATCTCACACAGAGAGCCACATAAACAGAGAACCGGGGGCTGCCGCCATGGGAACCGCCGGGTGGGGTGGCGGCTAGTGGAGGGACACTGTGGCTTGGCCTAGACTCACCTTGGAACCAGACAGCCTGAGAGAGTCCGAGGAGGTGTGAAGCCCAAGAAGTTCCCCAGAATCACCCAGCAAGTCAGGGCCAGTCCAAGGGCCCCCCGGCTTTAGTTCCTCTTCTCCCTGCTCTCCCAGCCAGATAGGAAGACAGCGAAATAGCAGGAATTTCTAGTTTGAATCGTCATTTCTGGGAGGCTTTGGCATAGCCCTCATCCTTCATTTTCCAGACCCTGACCTTGATGCCCAGAACAAGGAGCAGTCACCACCCGGGTGAAACTGGACATATTTCCAATTTCTGCTCCTTGCTGTTTAGTTAAAGCCCTTCCCAATCCTCAGAAAGATGTTAGCACCTGCAAGACATTGGCCCACAGAAGGTGTTCGCATCTGGAAAATGTTAGCATGTAGACTAACACATGGGTAGCATCCCCATTTGGAAATATTAGAATCAGAAAGATCAAGGGGGCTGGATAAAACCTAAGACACAGCAGTGCTCCCTTACTAGGGCCTGTAATTGAGGAGCGCCTTGATGTAAATGACGAGGATTCACTTTGAGAGGCCTGATATAGGCTCGCTAATTATGCTTTCTTGAGTGAATTACAGCCACATCCCTCGGGAAGTAAAGACTCCGCTGTGGCTAGACGGACAGTTCCGCCCTAGCAGTCACATCCCATAAAGATAGGAACAAAATCCAGCTCAGTTCCACGGTCCCAGGATTTCTCACCCTGGACAGCCATGGCAGGTGTTGGAGCAGGCCAGGGGCCGCAGTCCCACCCCACCAGACCCCAGAGCCATCGTAGGACTCAGGGATAAGGTTGGTTTCTCCCTGGAAGTTACCACTTCCTATTTCTAAGACTAAGGATCAATTGGCAACTCCTTAATAATGAGTCTCCCGGACACCCAGGAGATAGATATGTCTGCCAAGGCCACAGGCCCTCCCTCGGCCCTTTGTCACCCCACGGGGCCGCATCATGGGCTGCTGTGCCTTTGGCATATGCTAGGTGCTTCTAAGCCTCCTCCCCAGGGCAGCCTGCAGCCACGGGTGCACCCTGGAGCCACACGGCGGGCCTGCGGCTGGGTTCTCCTGGCCACCTCCCCTCCCTCTCCAGGGCCCCTCAGAGTGACTCACAGAGAGCTGGGTCCTCTGTTCGTGGCCAGCGGGAGATGTCCCTGAGCTGGCATGCTCTCGGCCGACTGGGGTGGCCATCGGTGTTCCTGCCTGCTCAGCACCCCTTCCTGAAGCTTCGGCACCCTGACTGTCCTTCACAGAACTGCCCTGCTACCCAACAGAGGCAGCGTGTTCCCTGCCTGATGCGCTCCGTGACCAGTTTCTGAGGGGGTTTCAAAGAAAGAGAGAGTTTATTGCTAGGCGTGAAGCAGGAGAGCAGACGCCTATTGGCTCCAAAATCTGTCCGCAGTAATTCTGATCTTTGACAGTATAAAAAGAGAGACACGTTTTAGGAGAATGAGCACAAAGGCTCCAGACAGTGTAATCAGAGGTCATGTCATTGTGGGGTATACGCAGATCGATGACACGCTCAGTCACGGAGCGTATGTAATAAAATGGTGGTCTTAATATGATGACGGGCATGATTTTTAGTATTATAATGAGGTATAGTGATTTATAGGTTAAAGTCTAAGCTACTGCACATATCAGGCAGGCCCGTTTTGGTTAGATTCAGCTTTATTTATCCAGATAACTTTGGACTTAAAATAGGTTAGTTCTGGGCTGAACCAAAGCCTTTCATTAATAAACATTAGGGGCTGTCTTTAGATACTAAAGTTGAAAAACCAGATAAAATGGGTACAAATGAAGGGTCAGTCACAAGGTTTTTACAATCACAGGGCACAAGATAAAGGCTATACAATCATTATCAAAGATCAAGATAACTGGATTATACTTCAGAGATTTCAGATATTTCCCTCTGTCTAATATACCAGAAAGCAAAAAGGAATATCTATATAATGATTCAGGAATTATAATCATCCTCTAAATCCTAACATCTCGGTTACAACTCCGCATGCTCAGCCCTTGTGCTGACCCCGCCCCAGGCATCCAGCCCATGACTCCAGGTTGCCAACTGGACTTTACAGAGACTCGTTTAGGAACAGACTCAGTGTGCTCATTTGAAAGGATGTATGTACCCTAGAAAAGCCATGTTTTAATCCTAATCCCATTTTGTAAAGGTAGCCGTTTCCTCTAATCCCTATTCAGTACTGTGTGTTTGAAACTGTAATTAGATCATCTCCCTGGAGATGTGACTTAATCAAGAGTGGTTGTTAAGCTGCATTAGGTGGAGGTGTGTCTACACTCATTTGGGTGGGTCTTGATAAGTTTTTGAAGTCCTGTAAAAGAGGAAACATTTTGGAGAATGAAAGAGATTCAGAGACCAGAGCAGAACAACACAGCCATGAGAAGCAGAGACCACCAGCCAGCAACCTTTGGAGATGAAGAAGGAAAATGCCTCCCGGGGAGCTTCATGAAACAGGAAGCCAGGAGAAGAAGTTAGCAGATGATGCTGTGTTCGCCGTGTGCCTTTCCAGATGAGAGAGAAACTGATTGTGTTTACCTTGTGCCCTTCCACTTGAGAGAGAAACCCTGAACTTCATCGGCCTTCTTGAACCAAGGTGTCTTTTCCTGGATGCCTTAGATTAGACATTGCTATAGACTTGCTTTAATTAGGACATTTTCTGGGCCTTAGAACTATAAACTAGCAACTTATTAAATTCCCCTTTTTGAAAGCCATCCTGTTTCTTGTATATTCAATTCCAGCAGCTAGCAAACTAGAGCACCCAGGATTCATGCCAGGTCAAGGAGACCCAAATCAGGGTCTTTTGATGAAACTGTTGGCAAATTGGTTAATCTCTCTCCTCTGGGGTGGCCATGCAAAGGGAATGTTAAGTAGAGCAATTGGCAGCCATCTTATCACCATGAGGGGAGAACTCCTGCAAACCGAGCCACCACAGAGGAAGCAGAGCCCAGAGGCAGAGAGAGACAAATTCCTAGACTTCCGCTTTAGGAGTCCTTGATTCAGTCATTTCTAAGGGCAACTCATCCCCCAGACTTTTCAGATAAAATGAACCATTAATTTCACGTTTGTGCTCCAGCCAATTCAGATTGGGTTTCTGTAGCTTACCATGGAAAGAGACTAACCCATCAACAAGACGAAGCTCGGACTCTCAGCTAGACCTACGGGGGCTGATGCCTCTTCCCTTTCCTCTGCCAGATCCCAGGAACTTGGCCAGGTTCCTGCTCTCCTCCATTTTTCACTCTTTGCTTAGACTTTCAGCAAACACTAAAGATTGAGGAGACCAAGGAGGTAGGGCCAGAGAGGGAGTAGGCAACCCAGGAGAGGCGCCTGGTGGCAGAGGCTAGACGGAGGCATTCACAGTGGAACTGCGGGAGGGGCCATGGCCCCAGGGATCCGAGGGGTCTTGGCAGCCCATGCACGTGTCTGTGCATCTGTCCCTGGGTTGTGTGGGGTCTGAACATTCCACAACAAGCACTTCTTGTTCCCTTGGAGCAGGAGACGCCTCAAAAGAGAAAGCAGCCCAAACACAGGTGGGGCTCAGTCAAAGGTCACACTGCAAGTCATCAGCGGAGCCGGGGACCAAGAACCAGGTTGGCCCCTGCAGTGTGTGTGAGGGAGCCCTTCCCAGGGCCCCAGCCCCCAGCAAAGGTTAAGGTGACCTGGGGGGGTATGCCCCCACCCCCCTCCCCAGACTCCCACCCATCCTCCTTTCTCATTCTGTCCCTCTAGGTCCCCAGAGGGTGCATTTGTTTAACTTCTGCTCCCAGAGGAGTTTACATTCTAATGTGAAAATCACACTCAGGACCCCCCTGGTGGATTCAGACATTGGCAGGTTGGACAGCTGTCAGTTTAGTGCAAAGGGCACCCCTGCCCCGGATTAGGACCACAGCTCGAATTTGTCCCTTAGAGGGCCGGGCACATTCTGTAGCAGCTGGTGGAAGCTTCACCACTCACCCACCTGTCCAAGGCCAGGCCGTGCTCCAGCCCAACAGCCTGCATGGGGGTGGGTGGGGGTGGTGATGTCCTCCGCAGGGCAGACCAGGCCTTTCTCTCCAAAGCGGACGGGGCAGGGCAAGAAGCTTCCAGGCAGTGCCGCCTGCCTCTGGGCCTCGCTGATTTTCCAGTGACCTGGCCTAGTTTGCTGATGAGGCGGGAGACGCACCCAAAGGCTTTCCAGACATCAACCTCTAGACAAATGGCCCACCTCAAAGGTCTCTGCCCTCCTGGGCCCGCGTCTGACTGGCCGGGGGTCGAATCTGCAGGTGCTTCCCCCACACTGGGCAGGCGTCCACTGGGCTGGTGGGCAGGGTTCATGGCATCCAGACTTGGCCCTGGGTCTTCAAATTACTAATCAATCCTGAGACTGACGCTCAAGGCCACACGTGCATATTTATTAAGCATATTCTGGGCTGGGCCCTGGGTCAGGGATCCAGAGCAGACTCAGCCAGGTGGCTAAAGAGGACACACACATGCGGACACACACACACACACACACACACAGCCTGGGCCAGCCAACAACTGCTTCATCTGATTAGGGCTGGGGAGGGGAAGGTGACGGGAGTGGGGAGTGTAGTGGGGGAAGTTTGTATTTTCTCGGCTTAGAAAGATCAAATCAGAAAGGGTATGGCTATGTTAGCTGGGGTCAGATTGCCTTCTAGAAGGGACCACTTTTAAGTGAACGCATCCAGGATCCTACCAGCTCTTGGTAGGCTCTGGGACCTGCTTCCTCGTAGCCCTGACAGGTCTGGGTTTTACTATTTCCATTTAATTGTTGTTCATTTGACAGGCATTTAAGGGTGCCCGCAGGCTGCATGAATTGACATTTCTTCTATTACATGCAAGACTTTACTTTCTCCAGCCTCTGGGGGTGTGAACTGCCCCTCCACTGTGGGTGCTGGTGGAACCCGCGCAGGGACCTGTCTTGCCCTACGTGTGGCCCAGGCCACCTGGCCCTCTTGCCCCCCTCCAACGTGGTTTCCATTCTGTGGCTTTTCTCTTGGCACGACTGAAGAAGGTGCCCTGGTGTAAACGTGTATAGCCTCCATTTATTTTCTCGCTGACAACATTCCCTGGTTCTTCACTACTCGGCTTCTTGTCCTCTCTGGGTGGCCTGGCTGTCTCACCTCAGGACCGTCCCTAACCTCTCGGGGTCACGGTCTCCCCACCTGGGCAAGGGAGAGGGTGGAGCAGGTGACTCGGAGACCCCGGCCAGGCTGAATAGGCCACTCTTCTGTCATTTTCACTTGCAAGGTGAGGGACGGAGCCACGCTCTCCTCCCCCACAGCTCCCCCAGGCATTGGATTAAATGGCCCTTTCTCTTTGTCTCGTGAGACGTTTTATTCGTGCACGCTGGGGACGAGGGCGCACACCTGGCTGGCTCTTTGGGCTCTGAGTATCCTTTCTCTGCAGGGTGGCCGAGTGACGCCACTCACACTTAAACCTTTGCAGCAAGCCTTCGGTGATTGGGTACAGCGGGTTTACAAGCGCCTCCCCTCGCCACGCCCACCACACCCGAGGGGGCGGAGCCCGTCGTGCCTGCAGTTTCCCAGAGCAGACCCCGCGCTCTGAACCTCCGCTCTCCGAAAAACAGCCCCCAGCAGTGTGGGGCAGGTGCAACCCAGGAGGTTAAACTGTCCTCACTGACGTGCATTATTAGAAAACGATAGCAGCTCTTAAGAGGCCGAGGTGTGTGACTCCAGAGCCTGTGCTAACCCCGGGTTAGAGCATTGCATGAAGTCACAGACAGGCCTAGTGTAGGAACAGCCTTCGTTCATAAATTAAGACTGTAATTAATCACTTAGGTTGAAAGCAAGCGCCTGTGTTTTTCCCTTTTCCTTTCTTTGTTCTCCCTGGGAAACCTCTGGGGGGGTGGATCAGCCCCTCGGCCCACTGGGTTCCCTCCGGATGGGGTAATGGGCACCTCTGGCAGTTTCTGATTCCAGCACAACACTTAACTCTGTCTCTTCCACCGTTCGGAAGGCAGAACATAAAGTAAAAACCAGGAACGGCCAAAATTACCCTGGAAAACATCCAGCTAGGGGGAGGGAGGGAGACGGCTGCCACCTCCCAGTCTACCAGAACTAAGAAGGTCTGGGTTTCTTCAGCTGAGCCCCAAGTGGGATGAATGGCCCACACTTGCCCACTGGGTGGAAAGGCAGATAGAGTTATTCACCCCACTTAGACCGCTTTCCTGTCTCCCTAACTGTCTGTTGAGTACTTATGGGTGAATGTGGAATAAGCTGTAATTCTCTGTGAGGTCATGGCTGACACTCATTGAGTGCGCTATGGGCCCATACCATTTAGGGTGCAGTCAGCTGAAAGAAGGAGACCCAGCTCCCAAATGCTTTAAATAAAGGCCTTTTAAATCATCTCTCAGGACAAGAAGACTGGAGCTTGGTAATCTCAGGCTGGTTGTGCAGTTCATTAACCACCCTCCCTATTCCTTCCTTCCACTTGGCCATCCTCGGCATGTGGGCTTTCCATCCTCAAGCTGGATGCCTCATGGCCACAAGACAGCTGCTGCGGCTCCAGGCATTATAAACTAATTCTCAGGCAGAAAGTGGGAAAGCATGGGCTTCATCCTCCAGAGGTTCTGTACTTCCCCCTACAAATTAATCCGAGATTTGTCACATAGCCATCCTCAGCTGCCAGGGAGGCCTTGAAATCCAGTTTCTGTTCAAGACAAAGGGTATGCTGTGATTAGCTTAGACATTCAGCTAACAGCCTCTGTCCCTGTGTTCTACAGGGGTTATCTCAGCTAAACTCACAACAGTCCACTGAGGTGGGGCCCATCATTATTCCCATTTTTTTAGATGAACAACCTGAGACTCAGAGACATTTAGTAACTTGTCCAAGATCATACAACTAGTGACTAGTAAAACTGGCACCGAACCCCAGGTCTGTCTCCAGAGAGCATGCTCCAAACCACTATAAACTGTTCGATACCTGCCAAAGTCCCTATTCTCATCCGTGAAGGCACGAGACCATGCCTTCCTCCTCTTTGTTGTTTGGTGCTGTCTTGCTACTGACAGAAGCCCAAGTGAATTGCTTCCAACACAAAACCACTTGGTTTTGATACTTGCCGCTTTGTCATATGCTTTAAAACCGACAGTGTAAACTTGCCAATGCTACCTTTAAAAAATCCATCTATCTGTCCTTTGTATTGTTTTCCACTTACCCATGCTGGGTTCCTGAAGTTCTGGGCACAATTCCAAGGTAAATATCACCAATGATGGAAATCTGGGGGAAGGAGAGGAGGGTGAAAGACTAATTGAGGGCCCTAGTGTGTCAGTTCCTCATTAACTGCACAGCCATGGAAAATTATTTGTTCCTGCCCGTTGGCTCCCTGCCTCCAGGATCTAGGTGGGTGTTGCCCTTGGCCAGCTTCCTGGTCAAGTCAGACAGTCTGATCAAATGGGGTTGTCCCCAGGAACAGAAGCCAGAGCGAGGCCGGGTCCTTGAGAGGCGATGCACGGAAGAGGGAGGGGCCTGAACGCCTGCAGCCTAGTAGGGCCACCCTGGCCCCTGTCGACACACGAGCTTAAGGTGCACTCAGAATGCCCCTGTGGGATTCGGGACATCAGGGCTCCCATCTTACAGCTGAGAAAACTGAGGCTCTGCGAGGTGAAGTCATTTGCCCAAAGTCATCCAGAAGAGCTAAGATTGAAAATAAAGCCAATGGACTTCTCAGGTGGAGGTCTTTCCCTCTCTGTGGGGTTACTGGTATTTCAGGGGCCTCAAAAAGAGTGCTGAGGGCATGTCAGGGGCCAGCGTGGTCCTTGGCCCATTCTCAGTGCTTTTACCAGGCAGGATTGCCCAGTGGTCACATGCAGGAGCTTTGACTCAAGGCCGATTTAGGAGTCCAGTCATGTACTCCTGGTGACCTGGGGTAAGCGCCACAGCCTCCTTTCTGTACAGAACCTAAGAAGCTGGGCTCTGGGAGCAGGTGGCCTGGTTTCCAAATCCTTGCTGGGCCATGCACCAGTATGTGGCCCTTACTTCATTATGCAATCCTGCAAATAGAATCCTGCCTGATAGAACCCTACCCTAATGGCTCCTCGGAAAGATTAAGTCGTGCATTTGGCAAATACCGTCCTTGTTAGCTAATCAGAGCAGACAGGGCAGTGAGGCCCTCGCCCGGGTCCCATCCTTCCTTCCACCTCCAGCAGCTGGCGTTGTGAATGATTTACTCAGGAGGGACTGAGCTGATTTGAGTACGGAAATGAGGGTGGTATGGCTCTAGGGAATTAGAGGCAAATGAAACCCAACTTGCAAATTTAGGCATTTTTATGGAGTGTGGTTGTTGAAGGCCAGTGGGCAGGGCCCAAGTGAAGTCACCCGCCCCTGCCCCCACGTACAGAGGCAAGCCTGGGGCCCAGGCAGTGCACCAAGCAGCCACACCCACAGGTGCAGATTTCCTTGTTGTGCTGGGCCCGGGCCTGGGCTGGGCCTGCCAAAAGTCCTGGCCTCAGAGAAGGAGCCCAGAGAGTCAGAGGACATGCCAAGGTCACCTGCAAGCCAGCTCTGGGGCACAGAGCCCCACCCCGTGTGTCTGCCGTGAGGCTGGCCCCTGTGCCAGGTGCCTCGGGCATGGTGCCCAGATCTGCCACTCTGGGGGACCTGAGTGCCACTGCCAAGTTTCCCAAACCTCTGGGCTCCCTAACCCCACCTGGGGATTTGGAAGGGATCCAGAGCACTGAGGGCCGACCTGGCAGATGCAGAGCCTAGGCTCTGGGCCACAATGACAGGATATCCCCGGGGAGCTCAGCCGGCCGCCCACGCAGGGAATGCCGGGGCGGAGACCTGGCACCGCTGGGCCACAGGCCCAAAAGGGCATGGAGAGGTAATGTCGGGACAGCTGGGCCCTAGAGGGTAGGGAGCGGGCCAGGGTTGCTATGGAAACCATGGTTGCAGGCAGTGGAGGCCAGAGGAACTTGGGCCCTGCAGATAGAGACCTGAGTTTTTCCTCTGCCCCCAGCCTGGGAGTCAAGGACAGGACTCAGGTCTCCTGAAGCTTTTTCCTGGTTCTGCTCCTGGGTGGGAAGTGGGAAGAACTCCTGTGAACTCCAGATACGGCTCTGTGCCACCCCCACTGCCGGGGGTAGGCCTGGAGGGGAGGGGGCTTACCCCGACTCCCAAGGCCACAGGCATGCCAGAGCACCCAGGCTTGCTGGAGGATTTGAGGGGCCACCTTAGCCCAGCCCCAGGCCTGGGAGCAGCCTCCTCCCCATCCCAGGGAGCAAGTCCCAGGTCTCAAGTTCCTTTTCAAATTGTGCCTTCGGTTTACAGACTTTGTCAGGTGTCACGATTTACAAGGCAAATAGTGACTTTCGTGCTTTGTTTTTTGACATCCCATTACCAGCTGAGGCCCTGCAGGCAGACTGGCTGGGAGTGGGGAACTGGCTGGAGCCCCGTCCCTGCTATGCAGGACCTCTGGCCTTGCTGGCCAAGGTGCTGATGGACACAGCCCAAAGACCAGCCAAGAGATGATGTGCTTGTTTCAGGTGTTGTGACAGAGTAGCACAGAGCTAGGAGGGAACCCAACCCACTGTGTGGCCCTGGGGAAATCCCAGCCCCTATCTGGGCCTTAAACCTCTATCTATGCAACAGGGGCACTGACTCTGGTATAGCCTATGGTGAGAGTCAAACAAGCTCATGGATAAGAATATACTCATTCATTCTTTCACTTTCTAGTACTTATACCTCATTTCTTTTTCTTGTCTTATGGCATTGGCTAGAACTTCCATTTAACCCGTATCTTTGAGAGTGTGAAGCTGTGACGATAAGTGCTATGATAGTGTCCTTCTCAAGTGACCCCAAGCCACCTGGAAGACAACTTTATAGTGATCTTCATGCACTGGGCAAGACAACTTTATAGTGACCTTCATGCACTGGGCTGCCCTGGAGAGGCCCTACGATGATTCAGACACAGCTCCTGTTGGGGAGGGAAACAGCCTGGATGCTGCAGATGAGAATTTTAGGCAAATATGGAGGAGCACACAGATATCAGGATGTTCAGGAGACAAATGGCTCTAGAGGTCTCAAGGAGGATGTTCTAGTTTGCTAGCTGCCGGAATGCAATATACCAGAAACGGAATAGCTTTTAATAAGGGGAATTTAATAAGTTGCTAGTTTACAGTTCTAAGGCCAAGATAATGTCCCAGTTAAAGCAAGTCTATAGAAATGTCCAATCAAAGGCATCCATGGAAAGATACCTTGGTTCAAGAAGGCCGATGAAATTCAGGGTTTCTCTCTCAAGTGAGAAAGCACATGGCGAGCAGGGTCAGGGTTTCTCTCTCATCTGCAAAGGCACGTAGCGAACATGGCATCATCTGCTAGCTTTCTTTCCTGGCTTCCTTTCATGAAGCTCCTCGGGAGGCGTTGTCCTTCCTCATCTCCAAAGGTCACTGGCTGGTGGACTCTGCTTCTCGTACCTATGTCGTTCTGCTCTCTCAGAATCTCCTCCTTTCTCCAAAATGTTTCCTCTTTTATAGGATTCCAGTAAACTAATCAAGACCCACCCGAATGGGTGGAGACACGTCTCCACCTAATCCAGTTTAACAACCATTCTTGATTGAGTCACATCTTCAGGAAGATCTAATTAAAGTTTCAAACACACAGTACTGAATAGGGATTAGAAGAAACAGCTGCCTTTACAAAATGGGATTAAGATTAAAACATGGCTTTTCTAGGGTACATACATCCTTTCAAACAAGCACAAAGGGCTTCTTGGAGAAGGCAGCATTTGTGCCTGGTTTTGAAGACTAAGGAGGGGTTAGACACACAAAGATGAGAAGAATGGGTTTCACAATGCAGGGAGCCACAGGCAGAGAGGGAGGAAATCTTAGGGTAGGTATTGAGAAGACAGGTTAATGTGACTAGAAGTAATGTTAAAGGCCAAGGTGAGGAGTCGATCTTAATTGGGCAGGCCATGGGGAGTCATGGAAGGTGTTTGAGCAGGAGAGTAGCGGCATGGTTGCAGGGAGAGGAATTTGGTAGCAGCAGAAAGAGGAGGCAGGTCTGGAAGGAGCAGACACACCCTTGCGTGCCTCGCTCCAAGCTTTTCTGAGGTCCAGGGGGTGTCTCTGCCCACCAATGGGAGGGAGAGGGCAACTTCCTCTCTTTGGCCTGGCCGGGGAGATAAGGGGGTGAGGACAGGAAGTTGCCTCAAGGAGCTGAGGAGTAAGCAGCCTGGCCCAAGGCCCCCACGCCTGACTTGTGCAGGGGCTGTTCCAGCAGAGGTGAATGCAAGGGGGGTACATGCCAAATACCAAAATGCAGTGGGTCATCTGATGGCCCTTTGGCACCTACTCCGTCCTGCTGATGGCAAAGCCCATTTGCCTGGGCCCCAGCAGGCCTGCATGTACTCTGTTCCTGGCAAGAGGCTCCCAAGACTTCCCACCTTAACTTGGTCATTCAAGAAACCTTCCCTGGCACCTCCAGGAACAGAAATGAGTCAGACCAGGTGCCTCAAGGGTATGTGCCTGACAGCGGGGCAGAGCTGGCAATGAATGCCCAGGTGCTGCGTGCTTGATGGGGGCCGGGTTGGGCTATGGAAGCCCTATTGGCCTCAAGGATTAGATCCTTAATCTGAGCCATTAAGGATGAGCAGGAATCAGCCAGCTCAACCATGGAAGGGTGTTCCAGACAGAGGGAACAGTATGAGCAGGAGTCCAGAGGCAAGGAAGTTTCCACTGTGTGTCAGCAACCATGGGAGGCAGGAACTGGTGAGCCAAGGGCTAGGGATAGAGAAGAAAAAGCTTCAAGGCTGAAGGGTGGGCTGAGATATTGACATGCCCTGAGTGGGCAGGGCCGAGAGAAGGTAAGAGGCTGGGAGTCAGGGGACCCCTGGTAGGACCCCTTCCTAAAGCACAGGGAGGGGCTGGAGGAGCAGGTGTGAGAGTCCCAGGCAAGGTGGGGCCCCAGGCCCAGGGAGACTGGTGGGGTGCAGGTGGGACTTGCACAGGAGTCTCCAAGCCACAAAGACCAAAACAGAAGAATTTGGCGTAGGTGGGGAGGTAGCAGCCGGGAGCAAAGGTCATCTTGAACCTTTCTTTGCCCCACCCCTGAGGGAGGTTATCAAGGTGAGGGTTGGAGGGGGTTTGGTAAGAGAGTAGATTCAGGAATCAGTACTGAGCAGCAGAGTCTTAGAGAGCAGAGAACGTCTGCTTGCTGGGCCCCCGGGGAGCCCTAGGAGGTGGGGGGTGGGGGGCTGCCAAGTCTGTTTGCATTTTTAAATCAAGTCATTTACAAACCAAAGCAGGCCAGTGGCAGCGGGCCCTGGCCTCTCTGCCTGGGAGTCCAGAGGTTGCCTCCGCCCCTCCCACTGGTGGCACTGCTGGAGACTGAGACCCAGAGGTGGGTAGGCACCCCCAAGTTCTTACAACCAAGTCAACTTTGCACAGGCTGTTCCTTCAGCCTGGAACACTCTTCCCTCCCCTGTGCTTTTAGCTCTCAGAAAGTGTCACTTCCTCCAGGAGGCCTCCACCCTGAGGGAGACCTGCCGCTCCCCATGTTCTCAAGGCACCATGGGCCGCACTGTGATTTCCCATTTCTGCCTGGCTGTCCGGGTGCACTGGTTCAGTCCCCTCACAGGCATAAGGCCGGGGAGATCAGGGACCATTTCTCCAGGGTCTGGCCCTGTGCCTGGTCCGTGGCTTGTCCTTGATAAATAGTTCTGAATGAATAAATAAAGGTGGGGTAACAAGAGGGTGAGCACCCAGCCCTCCCCAGCTCTGGCCCATCACTTACTCCCTGTACTCACCATACTCCTTCCACCGGCCTGGAGTAAGATGCTTGGACATTGGCTGCCCTGGCTTCATGTCCCCATTCGGATCCCTTCCTCTCTCTGGGCCACAGTTTCCCCGGTACAATGAGGAGGCAGGCCTACATCCCGGGGAGCTCACTACCATTCATAGCTTGTTATGGGACTGCAGGCAAGAAGAGAGTGACTATCCGGAACTGGGGTAACCAAGGAAATGAGCTTTCAGGTGGGGATGCTTTGGAGGAAGAGGCACCGGAAGAGCAATTCCAGGCCTGGTAACAGCATGATCAAAGTGACACAGCTGGAATGCACAGGATCAGGGAAATTCCAGGGAGACTGGTCTGCCAGGATATGCACAGGGGCCAACCGATGGCGAGGCTGAAGAGGTTTTAGACTTTATCCTGGCAGTAGTAGGGATCTAGGAAGGTTCTTGAACAGAGGAATGAAGTAACACAAGCAGCATCTGAGTGAGAGAATCTTGTACTGGAGGAAAGTCTGGAGGCAGGAGGCTAGGGAGGAGGCTGCTGGAACAGTCCAGCGAAGGGGCATGAGCTCAGAGAACCAGAGTAAGGCAGGGGCAGGAGGGAGTGTGTGGGAGAAACTCTTCGCTGCCCAGGAAAGGCTCCCTTGAGCCTAAGTTTTGTGGGATGCTTAGGAGCCTGGGTTCTGGAGGACATCCTCCTGGGTTTGAATCCCAGCTTGGGCACGTCATCTAGGTTCTCTGAGCCCTTCAGAGCATTTTTTTTTTTTTTTTTATGGTAAGATGGGAACAGGGCTGGCTACATAATTTGTGGGTCTCAGCACACAGCGAAATTGTGGTACCCCCTGTTCAAAAAGCAGGAGGGGCCCCCATTGCAACCATGGCTGAAGAACAATGGCAGGTCGAATTGTTCGTGAAGCCTGGGAGTGATGGGGCCAAGGTTGGGAACTGCCCTTTCTCCCAGAGACTGTTCGTAGTGCTCTGGCTCAAGGGAGTCACCCTCAACATGAGGTGACTGTTGACACCAAGAGGCGGGCCGAGTCTGTGCAGAAGCTGTGCCCGGGAGGGCAGCTCCACTCCTGCTGCAGGGCACTGCCGTGCTCAGACGCTGACAAGATTGAGGAACTTCTTGAGTCAGGGCTGTGCCCTCCCAGGCACCCCAAGCTGGCAGCCCTGAATCCCAAATCCAGCACAGCTGGAGTGGACATATTTGCCAAATGTTCTGCCTACATCAAGAATTCAAACTCATGAAAAGTATTTGCAAAGTCCCCTTCGGGGAATGGTGAGAACGGGGGAAAATTCAACCTCCCCAAGTTGAATTCTTGATATTCTCACAAGCAGTGTGGACAACCAAAGCAGTAGGCTGAGCCCCCAGCCTTGGGGTTTCTTCAGATGAAACCTAACCCCACAGGGGATAGGTCAAGTCTACTTAAAATTTAGGCCTAAGAGTCACCCCCAAGAGAGCCTCTTTTGTTGCTCAGATGTGGCCTCTCTCTCCAGCCAACACAACAAGCAAACTCTCCACCCTCCCCCTGTCTACGTGGGACATGACTCCCAGGGGTGTGGACCTTCCTGGCAATGTGGGACAGAAATCCTAGAATGAGCTGAGACTCAGTATCAAGGGATTGAGAAAACCTTCTCGACCAAAAGGGGGAAGAGTGAAATGAGACAAAGTGTCAATGGCTGAGAGATTCCAAACAGAGTCGAGAGGTTATCCTGGAGGTTATTCTTACGCATTAAGTAGATATCACCTTGTTATTCAAGATGTAATGGAGAGGCTGGAGGGAACTGCCTGAAAATGTAGAGCTGTGTTCCAG